>JBBPBX010008854.1:0-61450 GCA_038048925.1 Garcialebias charrua
GACGTCTGATCAGGACTCGCAGCAGACCCTCGAATTGTTTATCCGAGCGCTTCTTAATTTATACCTTTGTGGAGTACATGACTTCATTAACTCTCATCAAGCATGTTTTCAATCAAACTTGTTTTTAGAGTCAAAGTCAAAGTCAACTTTATTGTCAGAACTGCAATATGTACAGGACATACACAGGACCGAAATTGCGTTTCTCTCAGTCCCTCGGTGCAACAGTAACCATCTAAACACTAAACACTAAAACATTTAATAAACATAAGCATAAAATAGTAAAAAAGTGTAATACTGTCCTGAGTTTTTTCATAATAGTATAAAAGTATGAAAATTTACACCAACACTGAAACACCAAACACCCAATGAACATAAGCATAAAATGAAATAATAAAAGTGTAATACTGTCCTGAGTTTTTGCATAGTACAGTAGTATGAAAAGTATAAAAACGTAAATCTATAAAATAAACTGAAGTTTCTAGCGTTGACATTTGCAAAGAGTGGCACAGCAGCATATAAGTTGATGTACACAGTATATGTATGAGGTAGTTGATGCCGGTATAGAGGCAAAGTGGCATATGAAGTAAGGCACATAAGGCACATTTGGCATCCTTAGATAAGGCTAGTCAGAGAATGCTGTATATGTATCTGCAGTAGTGTAGACAAAAGTAGTGTAAATGTAAACAGTAGTAATAAATGTAAAGCAGTAGTAATAAATGTAAACAGTATTAATAAATGTAAACAGTGAATGTAAACAGTAGTATGACTATAGGCAGTAATGTAATACAAACATTAGTGCAAATATGAGAAGTAGTGCAAACTGAATGAACACATGACCGAGAGTTCAGTGAACAACCCGTTTGATGACACAGAGTCCAGTGTTAAAAACTTTGTTGAGTGGCAATGTGTGAGAAAGTTTTTTGTGTTAAGGCAGTTCAAATGGGAGGGGGGCAGAGCAGGCAGAGTGTTTAGCATTCTGACTGCCTGATGAACAGAGCTGTCTCTCAGTCTGCTGGTACGAGCCTGGAGACTCCTCAGTCTCCTCCCTGATGGCAGCAGTCTAAAGCGGCTGTGTAGTGGGTGTGTGGGATCACCTGCCATGCGGTGGGCTTTCCGAGTGAGGCGTTTGCTGTGTAAGTCCTGCAGTGAGGGCAAGGAGGTGCCGACGATCTTCTCAGCTGCTTTCACGATGCGCTGGAGGCTCTTGCGGCAGGATGCAGTGCATGCACCAAACCACACAGTGATGCAGCTGGTCAGGACACTTTCTATGGCACCTCTGTAGAAGGTGCACATGATGGAGGTTGAAGCTCCAGCCCTTTTCAGCTTGCGGAGAAAGTAGAGGCGCTGGTGAGCCTTCTTCGCCAGTGCTGCAGTGTTCCTGCTCCAGGACAGGTCCTTTGAGACGTGCACTCCCAGGAACTTGGTGCTGTCCACTCTCTCCACTGCGGTGCTGTTGATGGTCAGAGGGGCATGTTGTGCATCCCTCTTCCTGAAGTCCACGACAATCTCCTTTGTCTTCTCCACGTTGAGAGTGAGATTGTTGTGTCCGCACCACAAGGCCAAGCGGCTCACCTCGTTCCTGTAGTCCGTCTCATCGTTGTTGCTGATGAGACCTACCACTGTTGTGTCGTCCGCAAACTTGATGAAGTGGTTGGAGCTGTACGATGGTGTGCAGTCGTGTGTTAGCAGGGTGAATAGAAGGGGGCTCAGCACACATCCTTGTGGGGCCCCTGTGTTCAATGTGATGGTGCTAGATGTGTTACTCCCGATCCGTACTGTCTGTGGTCTCCCGGTCAGGAAGTCTAGCAGCCAGTTACACATTGAGGTGTTCAGCCCCAGACTGTCCAGTTTAAGGATGAGCTGTTGGGGGATGATGGTGTTGAATGCCGAGCTGAAGTCGATGAACAGCATTCTAACATAAGAGTCCTTCGTGTCCAGATGTGTGAGAGCTGTGTGGAGGGCAGAGGAGATGGCATCGTCGGTTGAGCGATTAGGTCGGTATGCAAATTGGAAGGGATCCAGGGAGGCAGGGAGGACAGATGTGATGCTTTTCATGACTAGCCGTTCAAAGCACTTCATCAGGATGGGGGTGAGTGCTACTGGGCGATAGTCATTGAGGCATGCGGGCGTTGCCTTCTTTGGGACAGGGATGATGGTGGTGGCTTTGAAACAGGTGGGGACGATGGCCTGGCTCAGTGAGATGTTAAAGATGTCCGTGAAGACCGTTGCGAGTTCCCCTGCACAGTCCTTCAGCACACGACCAGGTATGTTGTCAGGACCAGAGGCCTTCCGGGCGTTAATCTTGATGAATGATCGCCTTACGCTGTCTGAGGACAGCGCCAGCACCTGGCCATCAGGAGAGGGGGGGAATTTATGTGCAGGTGTGCTGTTACTTGCCTCAAACCGAGCGAAGAACTCATTCAGTTCATTCAGCGTAGAGGTTGAGCTGTCACAGGTCTGGGGGGGGGTTTGTAGTCTGTGATGGTCTGTATTCCCTGCCACAGACTGCGTGTATCCTTGCTGTCCTTGAAACGGTGAGCTATTTTCTTGGAATACTGCTTCTTGGCCTCACTGATGCCCTGGGTCAGGTTCTTTTTGGCTGCCTTCAGGCCCACCTGATCTCCCGCTTTGAAGGCAGCATTCCTGGCTCTCAGGAGTCTGTGAACCTCAGCTGTCAGCCATGGCTTCTGATTAGCCCGAACAGTGATGGTTTTGAGGTTGGTAACATCATCAATGCACTTGGCGATGTATGAACATACAGTGTCTGAGTACTCCTGGAGACATGTGTTGTTGTTTGTGGTAGCAGCTTCTTTGAACATACCCCAATCTGTGGTGTCAAAACAGTCCTGGAGTGCCTCTGAAGACCCCTCTGGCCACACTCGTATCTGCTTGCGGACTGGTTTTATGACTTTCACCAGCGGCCTGTATGCGGGCTTTAGCATAACACAGATATGGTCAGAAGCACCAATGTGGGGGAGGGGGAGGGCTCTGTAGGCATTTTTCATGGTGGTGTAAACTTGGTCCAGTGTGTTGTTTCCTCTTGTTGCAAAGTTTATGTTTCTGTATGTTTTTGGAAATACACTCTTTAAATCTGCATGGTTGAAATCACCAGCCGTGATGAGAAAAGCATCAGGATGGGCTGTTTGTTGCTCACTGATGTGCAGATATAGTTCATTCAAAGCCTCACTTCTAACTTTGCTGTTGGAGCTTGGAGGGATATATACAGCAACAATCAAAACAGCTGTAAACTCCCTCGGTAAATAAAACGGTCTGCATTTAATAGTCATGAACTCCACTAAATGTGAGCAGTGTTTGTAGACCACAGCAGCATCCAGGCACCATGCTTTGTTGATGTAAACACAGAGCCCCCCTCCCCTTGTCTTACCTCCCTCGGGGGTTCGGTCGGCCAGGCGCCGCTTACAGGAGAAAATGTCTTATCTGAAAGATTTGTCAGATCTTTTACCAAGGAGGCTACAAGGTCAGTTTGTCCTCAACTGAACACAACTCCCTTTTCAGCAGAACAGCAAGGCTTGAAGTGAGATGGGTGATATGCATTCATTCATCAAAGACCAGTTTTTCCAAGAAAGATGGGCCCTTTTATCATTCAAAGAAACTCTGGGCCTTTGAAGCAAAGCCGCACAAAACCCCCACTTCAAGGCTTTAATGAAACATCTTGACACTAAACTAAAATGTTTTTTCTCACAAGTGTTGAATTAAGCATTAACTCTTAACATGAAAATTGATAAACATTTAGTCAGAAAAACATTAATACTTCTTAAACTCTTAACCTTGGCGCATGACAATGGAAATTTACCGCGTACTGCGTGCTCTTGGGTGGAGGGGGCGGCTGCAGTGACAATGTGAAATTACAGCAGCGGATGTATACAGGCGTACTACACCTCCTGAGAGACAAAGGCAGAGTGTTTCTGATGGTTGCATCCTGTTTCTGATGGATGTGACTTGTTTCTGAATGGATGTGACTTGTTTCTGAATGGATGTGACTTGTTTCTGATGGTTGCGACCTGCTTCTGATGGTTGCGACCTGCTTCTGATGGTTGCGACCTGCTCTGATGGTTGCGACCTGTTTCTGATGGTTGCGACCTGTTTCTGATGGATATGACTTGTTTCTGATGGATGTGACTTGTTTCTGATGGATGTGACTTGTTTCTGATGGATGTGACTTGTTTCTGATGGATGTGACTTGTTTCTGATGGATGTGACTTGTTTCTGATGGATGTGACTTGTTTCTGATGGATGTGACTTGTTTCTGATGGATGTGACTTGTTTCTGATGGATGTGACCTGTTTCTGATGGATGTGACCTGTTTCTGATGGTTGCAACCTGTTTCTGATGGATGTGACTTGTTTCTGATGGTTGCAACCTGTTTCTGATGGATGTGACTTGTTTCTGATGGTTGCGACCTGTTTCTGATGGATGTGACCTGTTTCTGATGGATGTGACTTGTTTCTGATGGATGTGACCTGTTTCTGATGGATGTGACCTGTTTCTGATGGATGTGACCTGTTTCTGATGGATGTGACCTGTTTCTGATGGATGTGACCCGTTTCTGATGGATGTGAGTTGTTTATTCAATCAAAGTAAGGGAATTTTCTTTTCTATGCTGTTTCTGTGCTGATTCTACCTTTTTTACGTTCCTGGACTGTACACTACGGCACTTTTTTTTTACTTTTTTTTTATTATTATTGAACGTTCTGTGCAGAACAGTACTGTTGTACAGTAAATACTGTACAGGTATGTGTTTATAGATGAATGTGTGGTGTAATGTGTTAGCTAACTGTTTGTAAATAAAGTTCTGTGCATGTTTATGGACCAGTATGTACGCTTGTTCAGTCTCATGTCGATAAACGGGTGTGCGGTGCAGCGTTAGCATACATTTCCGCGACTTACGGCAAAAACCCGGTTTTACGAACGCCACGTGCAATGAGTTCCGACTTACGTCAAAATCGACTTACGAACGGAACTCGTTCGTAAGTCGAGGACTCCCTGTATTTAGAAAACCACGGCTTAGACAATAATTAGTAATTATTGTAAAATTTAAGAAGAAATTTTGGTTACTTTTGTGTAGTACCTTTTTTTGTCCACTAGATGGCAGTATAAGACTGTTTGAATTGAAGGATGGATAGTGAAGGAGCGAGCAGCGTGTATCTTTATGAAAAATGGAGGGAGGCCCCTTGACGTGACATGGGCTCTCTCTCCTTCCTGTTTTTCAGGTGTCAAAATGGCGGACGCTCGGTGTGGCATTTTTCACGCAAAGCTTTTAATTAAAAAAAATCATTAAACAAGTTCTCTGCTTCTTTTTGCAAAGAAAAATAACTTTTTACATGAAGGCACGGGTTTCAACTGTGAATTTTGGAGCTTCAACAAGACAGGAGGTTTTTTTTCCCCCGAGGTCGACCTGTTAGCTTAGCCCGTAGCTTAGCTTTTCAGTTTAGCTGCTTTTAACGATCCAAAAACACAATTTTGGACGATTAAAACAGATTTTAAAGAGAAAGGGATGGGTCAGTGAAGAGCACCAGGGTTGAGCTTTTTATCATCCAGTGTCTTCAGTAGAAAGAGACACGAAGAAATTATAAAGCTGATAAATGAAAATGAAGTTGATCATTTATCATGTGATTCATTGATTTATTGTTTATTGGGACAGGACTACTTTAAACGTTTGGCGAACGCCCTCTTTTAGAAACTGTTCCAGGTGATGGACGTGTCCTGTTGACCTGCAGGTGCTGGGATCAAGGCCCAGGTGTGCAGTCTGGTGGAGCTGCTGGTCACCACGCTGTTCCAGGCCTACGCTGTCTTCTACCTGCCCCCGGGGGGAGGCCCCCGGCCAGGGGACGGGGCTCTGAGCTGCGGGCTGCTCTTCTCCATCCTGGAGAACGTAACCTCCAGCGCCCCGGCAGGTGAAGCAACACTGTCTACGTCCAGTTCTAATTTTGACCTCCTCAAAGGAAGGGGAGGTGTTCCTCCATGTTTTCCCCATCTGCTCCTCCTGAACCCCCCCACTGGCTTCATCTCCACCTCTTTGCTGCGTCACATTTCTTTAGTCCAGATGTTTGCTCGTGAACAACATTTTGTCTCTGCACCATGACCTCTGACCCAGAGTCTGTCCCCCCCAGCTAAGAGCAGGAGGACGCTGCAGGAGGAGGCGAGTACAGGCAGCTGGTTCCGGTACCTGCCTCCCTCCATCACAGACTTCCAGCCCACCCTGCGCACCCTGGCCCAGCCCATCCAAGGAGAGCAGCTCCGAGACACCCTGCAGCAGTGGATCGACACGTGAGCTCGCGCTTTGTACACGTTCACACACAAACTGGACTCACTGCAGCCAAACACATGAGCGCAGGTCAGGAAGGGACACGGTGACTAAAAACAGGAAGCAGAACACTCATCGGAGTGACAACAATAAACACTCCACACAGTGCTGTTCACCAGCCACCATTTAAAAGCTTCTTCCAGGTGTTTGTCTCCAGGTTCTCAGCTTCTTCCAGGTGTTTGTCTCCAGGTTCTCAGCCTCTTCCAGGTGTTTGTCTCCAGGTTCTCAGCCTCTTCCAGATGTTAGTCTCCAGGTTCTCAGCCTCTGAGTCATGAGGCTTTGTGGGACAACAAGGAATCACTTTACTGCACCTTCTAAAACACACCGCTCTGAAAACGTTGGGACGTTGTGAGAAAACGTAAATCCGCTGTGTGTTGGTGGTTTCCTCACATTAACTGCTGCTTCAGGTCCTTCACAACATCTGGATTGGATTATGGTCAGGACTTTGACTTGAGCATTCCAAAACATGAACTTTATTCTTCTTGAACATTCTTTGGTAGAACCACTTGTGTGCTTCAGGTCATTGTGTTGCTGCATGACCCACCTTCTCTTCAGATTCACTTCATGAACAGATGTTCGGACATTTTCCTTTAGAATCCTCTGATATCATTCAGAATTATTTCTTCTATCAATGATGACAAGCCATCCTGGACCAGATGTAGCAAAACAGTCCCAGACCATGATACTGCCACCACCATGTTTCACAGATGGGATAAGGTTCTTCTGCAGGAATACAGAGTTCTCCTTTCTCCAAACAGAACTCTTTTCATTCAAACCAAAAAGTTCTGTTTTGATCTCATCATCCACAAAACATTCTTCAACAGTCTTCAGGTTTGTCCACGTGATCTTTATCAAACTGCAGACGAGCAGCCATGTTCTTGTTGGAGAGCAGTGGTTTCTCCTTCAACTCTGCCATGAACACCATTGTTGTTCAGAGTTCTCCTGATGGAGGACTCATGAACATCATCATCATCAGTCAATGTGAGAGAGACCTTCAGTTCAGGTCCTTTACTGTAAAACATTAATGCTAAAACCACTGTACGATCACATGTTAAGAAGAATGTTGTTAAAAGTCATGGTAACAGATGTTTGAAAATCTTCACAGTCTTCCTAACGCTCTGCTGTGATATTTGTGCCAGTAGAGCTGATCACGCTCTGAACCACTCACTTACAGTAAAGTGCTGTCTCATCCAACAACTGGACTTTATTAGTAACAGAAGACGTTTCGCTTCCCATCCGGGGAGCTTTATCAATTCAATGAACAGACTGTGAGAGAGAGAAGTTATACAGTCTGAGCCGCAGACACGCACCAACCTATGTACATTTTTAAAGGTTGGTGCGTGTCAGTGGTTCAGCCTGTATAACTTCTCTCTCACACTCTGCTCATTGAATTGATAAAGCTCACCGGATGGGAAGTGAAACGTCTTCTGTTACTAATAAAGTCCAGTTGTTTCAGTATTGAACGCCTTTTTTGACTTTTATCATGTTCTGGACGACTGAGAATCTTCACCAGCATACCTCATCCAACCCATCAGCCTCTGAGAGTGTTTATGACAGGATGGGTTACACAACTGTGACATATATTTATGGATGGATGTATGGATGGATGGATGGATGGATGGACACCACAGCTAAGTGATGTTTGCCCACTCAACAAAGGCCATGACTCAGTCATTTCCACTGACGTTGAGCTCAAATTGAATGTGGTAGTAACTGAGTCATTCACAACATGTACTCTGAAAGTTCAACAGAGTTTACGGCCATGTTTTCTTTTCTTAGCTGCAAGGAGGACATCTGTCATGGCGTCCGAACCCTGCTGGTCTACGTGAAAAGCCTCAAGGGCCTAGCAGCCATCAGAGATGCTGTGTGGGACCTCCTGGCCTCAGACTCCATCAGTCAGCACTGGACCAAGGTGTGCCAGCAGCTCCTGGGGCGCCCCCTGGCGGTGTGGGATGACTTCCTGCAGCAGCTCTTCCTCCAGCGCCTGCAGGTGGGTCGTGCTCTAGTTCATCAGGCGGTGGACCCTTGGTCGCCTGCCTAAATAAAGCTTGAATGAATGATGCACTGAAAGGAGGAATTAGAAATCCTCTCCATCCATCCTTTCATCCACGTTGTGAGTGTGATAACGTGAAAATGAACGCGATACAGTACACACTTCTATTTTGGTGTGTGGCTGCATGTAGGTGTGAGAAAGCTCTATTAAAGATTGGTTGACACATGGAAAAACAAAACCTGCAGAACGACTCGTGTGCTGAAAAACACGTTTCAGTTGTGTGAAGGTTTTAAAATGATTGACACGATTAAAAGAACTGCTGGGCCCTGTGCTCAGGAGGCACCTTTCAAGACTCATTTATAGACGTTTAACAGAAAACACATGCAGCTTTTCTAACAGACAGAATGAAAGAGCCCCACAGAGAGTGTTCCCTCCAGATCAGCTGTGGAGATCGTTTATCATACTGTTTACACCTAACAAACAAACAAACAAACATTATACAGGTGCCGGTCATAAAATGAGAATATCATGAAAAAGTTGTTTTATTTCAGTAATTCCATTCAAAAAGTGAAACTTGTATACAGTATTATATTCATTCATTACACAGACTGATATATATAAAATGTTGATTTCTTTTAATGTTGATTATAACTGACAACTAATGAAAACTCCAAATTCATCCATCCATCCATCCATCCATCTTCTTCCGCTTATCCGGGGTCGGGTCGCGGGGGTAGCAGCCTAAGTAGGGAGGCCCAGACTTCCCTCTCCCCAGCCACTTGGAGCAGCTCCTCTGGGGGAATCCCAAGGCGTTCCCAGGCCAGCCGAGAAACATAGTCCCTCCAGCGTATCCTGGGTCTTCCTCTGGGTCTCCTCCCGGTGGGACATGCCCGGAACACCTCACCAGGGAGGCGTCCAGGAGGCATCCTAACCAGATGCCCGAGCCACCTCAACTGGCTCCTCTCGATGTGGAGAAGCAGCGGCTCTACTCCGAGTCCCTCCCGGATGACTGAGCTTCTCACCCTATCTCTAAGGGAGAGTCCAGACACCCTGCGGAGAAAACTCATTTCAGCCGCTTGTATCCGAGATCTCGTTCTTTCGGTCACAACCCAAAGCTCATGACCATAGATGAGGGTGGGAACGTAGATCGATCGGTAAATTGAGAGCTTTGCCTTTCGACTCAGCTCTCTCTTCACCACGACAGACCGGTACAGCGCCCGCTTCACTGCGGACGCTGCACCTATCCGCCTATCGATCTCACGCTCCAGTTTTCCCTCATTCGTGAACAAGATCCCGAGATACTTAAACTCCTCCACTTGGGGCAGGACCTCCTCCCCGACCCGGAGAGGGCATGCTACCCTTTTCCGGCTCAAGACCATGGCCTCGGATTTGGAGGAACTGATCCTCATCCCGGCCGCATCACATTCAGCTGCAAACCGCTCCACCCCAAATTCAGTATCTCAGAAAATTTGAATACATGTACAGTATTGTGAAAAGGTTCAATAGACCTGGTGCCACACTCTAATCAGCTAATTAACTCAAAACACTTGCAAAGGCTTTTAAATGGTCTGTGTCTAGTTCTGTAGGCTACACAATCATGAGGAAGACTGCTGACTTGACAGTTGTTCAAAAGACGACCACTGTCATCTTTCACAAGGAGGACAAGACACAAAAGGTCATTGCTAAAGAGGCTGGCTGTTCACAGAGCTCTGTGTTCAAGCACATTATTAGAGAGTCAAAGGGAAGAAAAAGATATGGTAGAAAAAAAAAGTGTACAAGCAATAAGGATAACCACACCCTGGAGAGGATGGTGAAACAAAACCCATTCCAAAATTTGGAGGAGATTCACAAAGAGCAGACTGCAGCTGGAGTCGGTGCTTCAAGAACCACCACGCAAAGACATATGCAAGACATGGGTTTCAGCTGTTGCATTCCTTGTGTCAAGCCACTCTTGAACAAGAGACAGCGTCAGAAGTGTCTCGCCTGGGACTGCTGCTGAGTGCTCCAAAGTTATGGGCTCTCCGGCTTTCTGCACTCTCTTATGAAAGCAATATTTCATAAGAAATATTTCATCTTATGGGCAGCACGGTGGCACAACTGGTAGAGCTGCTGCCTCTCAGCGAGCAAGTCCCCGGTTCAAATCCAGGTCCGGGTGCCTTTCTGGGTGGAGTTTGCATGTTCTCTCCGTGCATGCGTGGGTTTTCTCCGGGTGCTCCGGTTTCCTCCCACAGTCCAAAAACATGCATGTTAGGCTGATTGGTAACTCTAAATTGACCCTGGGTGTGAGTGAGACAGGTCCCTCTTGTAAATGAGTCCCCGTGGCTCAACGAGGCTAGCCTGTATAAATAAAGTCAGAGTCAGAGTCAGAGTCAGAGAGAATTTATTGTCATTTGCACCGCATGTAGTACATGTGTTGAAAACGAGATTATGTACACAGGGTCCCAGTTACATCCAACAACAAATGCAAGAGAAAAACAATAATAACATCTAGGATTAACTAAGAGAGACATCAGCTAGTAATACACTAAGCCCTAATGTAGTAGAAAAACATCATTATAAACAGCAGCACGAACATGAGCAGATGGTCACAGATGAACGCAGCAACAAGAAACAGATCAGTACAGTATCAGTATGATGTGACATTTTGCAGTGTTTATTCTTATTATTTATTTATTCATGAGTCTGACAGCCTCAGGGTAGAAGCTGTTTCTCAGTCTAGTGGTTCTACATTTGATGCTCCTCAACCTCCGTCCCGAGGGGAGTGGTGCAAAGAGTGAGTGTGCTGGGTGAGTGAGGTCTTTCATGATGCAGGTGGCTCTTTTTCTGCATCTGGAGGTGTAAATGTCTGTGATGGTGGGGAGACTGACTCCCACAGACTTCTGTGCAGCCTTCACCACTCTCTGCAGAGCTTTTCTCTCTGCAACTGTGCAGCCTCCATGCCACACGTTGATGCTGGAGCACAGGACGCTCTCCACTGCACACCTGTAGAACGAGGTGAGGACTGGGCTTCTCAGACCAGCTCGTCTCAGCCGTCTGAGGAAGTAGAGTCTCTGATGACCTTTCTTGATCAGGCTGGTGGTGTTGTTGCTCCAGCTGAGGTTATCATTCATGTGTACACCCAGGTATTTGTAGCTGGAGACCACCTCCACCGCAGATCCACCTATATACAGTGGGGTGTGGGTGTGTTTGTTCCTTCTGAAGTCCACAATCATCTCCTTCGTCTTCTTCACATTCATGTGAAGGTTGTTCTCTTTGCACCAGCTCTCCAGATGTTCCACCTCCTGTCTGTAGCTGGATTCATCATTATCTGTGATGCATCCCACCACAGCTGTATCATCTGCAAACTTAACAATATGACAGCCTGGATGTGTGGCTGTACAATCATATGTGAGCAGAGTGAACAGAAGAGGGCTCAGCACACATCCCTGAGGAGAGCCAGTGCTGAGGGTGATGGTGGAGGAGGAGAAGTTGTGGATCTTCACGGACTGTGGTCTGTCTGTTAAGAAGTCTAAGACCCAGTTACAAATAGAGGGGCTTAGTCCAAGTGTGGATAGTTTGTCTATCAGAGTTTGGGGGATCATGGTGTTGAAGGCAGATGTGAAGTCCACAAAGAGCAGACGCACGTATGAGTCCTTCTGATCCAGGTGGGTGAGAGCAGTGTGGACCACGGAGGAGATGGCGTCCTCTGTTGATCGGTTCTCACGGTATGCATATTGATGAGGGTCCTCGTTGATGTTGACGGCTGTCTTGATGTGGGACATGACCAGTTTCTCAAAACATTTAGCGACTATCGGGGTGAGAGCCACCGGTCTGTAGTCATTCAGACCAGTCACTGTGGAGCTTTTTGGGACTGGGATGATGGTGGCGGTCTTCAGGCAGGTGGGAACTGACTCCAGTGCAAGTGAGGTGGTGAAGATGTCAGCCAGCACCTCACAGAGCTGGTCCGCACATTCCTTCAGAACTTTCCCTGGGATGTTGTCTGGACCCGTAGCTTTATGAGGGTTGATCCTTCTGAGACTGCCTCTCACTTCTGCTGCGGTCACTTTGAGGTGCTCCTCGTCTGGTGATGAGGTGAGTCTGGTGCTAGTTGGTCTGTTTGGATCATCAAAACGTGCATAAAACTTATTGAGGGCATCAGGCAGGGATGGGTCCCTGGGGCATTGTTTGCTTTTGCCCTTGTAGTCTGTTAAGCATTTGATGCCCTGCCACATGCTCCTAGGATCATGTGAGGTGAACTGTCCCTCGATCCTCTGTGCATACGCGGCTTTGGCCTTCTTTATGCCATCATCCAGTTCTCTCCTGCACTTTCTCAACTCCTCAGTATCTTTAGACTTGAATGCAGTGTCCCTGGCTGCCAGCAGGGTGCGGACATCCTTATTTAGCCAGGGTTTTTGATTGGGGTAAAATTTAACACACTTTCTTATGGATACATTTTCAGCACATGTACTGATGTAACCCAGGACAGAGGAAGCATAAAGCTCCAGGTCAATTGAATTTCCATTCGTAGCTGCCTCTTTGAAGACAGACCAGTTTGTGTTTTCAAAGCAGTCTCTTAGCATGGGGGAACTATCTTGGCGCCACGATGTTATCACTCTTTGTTCTGGCATCGAACGTCGGAGTGGGGGGAGCTGTCTAGGGACCAATAGCAGGGAGCGATGGTCGGAAGCCCCGATCGGTGGGCGTGGCTTCGCCGTGTACGCCCCCTTCACATTCGTGTAGACCTGGTCTAATGTCTTATTTCCTCGTGTTTCTGTGAAAACGTGCTGATTGAAGGTTGGAAGGATGACACGTAAATCCACGTGATTGAAGTCCCCGGAAACAATGAAAAACCCCTCAGGATATTTACACTGCAGCGAGGTGAGTAACTCATGAATTTCTTCCTGGGCGACTTTAGCATTAGCATCGGGGGGTATGTAAACATTGCTTATTATTATCGCTGAATAGTCGCGGGGAAGATAATGTGGCCGACATCTTATTGTTAAAAGCTCCACAGCAGCTGAGCAGATCCTGCTGATAACGGCACAGTTCGTGCACCAGTCTTTGTTAACGTAAATGCAGACACCTCCACCTCGCGTTTTCCCCGTAGTCTCGATGCACCGGTCCGTTCTGAAAAATAGTTTATTATCCAACTCGTAAACAGAGTCAGGAGTGTCTTCATTGATCCATGTTTCCGTGAGACAAAGCACCGAACATCTCCTCATCTCCTCCGACGTTGTTACTCTCAGACGAAGCAGGTCCATCTTGTTGTCGAGCGAACGCACATTGGACAGAAATAAAGCCGGCATCGGGGGTTTACCGGTTTTAGCGTCTGCTCGTAGTCTCGTCATGATTCCTGCTCGACAGCCACGTTTTTTCCCTCGAGAGCACCGCTTTCTTTTCTTTCCTCCGCGCATCTGCTTCCAGAAAGATGATCTAAGCAGATCCAATCTTCCGAGCTCTGATTTGAGTTCGTTGCTGATTTCAGCTGTGCCTTGTGGTAAATCCGCTCCAATTCTCAACAGCTCAGTTCGGCTATAATTCACCCGCAAAAAACGCGCAGAGTCAGGTACAAAAACACTATTAAAACTACTAAAAACTGGGAATGTTCTGGGAGCCCATGAAGCTGCTACTGGTCTGAGCGCGGCCATCTTGGAAAAAAAAAAAAAAAAGGTTGAATGGTTGAATGGTTGAAAGGTTGAATAAAGGTTGAATGAATGAATGAATGAATGAATGTTCTCTGATGAAAGTAAATTTTGCATTTCCTTTAGAAATCCAGATCCCAGAGTCTGGAGGAAGAGAGGAGGGAAACACAATCCATGTTGCTTGAAGTCCAGTGTCAAGTTTCCACAGTCAGTGATGGTTTGAGGTGTCATGTCATCTGCTGGTGTTGGTCCACTGTGTTTTCTAACAACACAGCCACCTACCAGGAAGTTTTAGAGACTTCATGCTTCCTGCTACTGACCAACTTTATGGAGATGCAGATTTCATTTTCCAACAGGACTTGGCACCTGCACACATTGACAAAACTACCAGTACCTGGTTTAAGGACCATGGTATCCCTGTTCTTAACTGACCAACAAACTCACCTGACCTTAACCCCATAGAGAATCTATGAGGTATTGTGAAGAGGAAGATGTGATACACCAGACCCAACAATTCAGAAGAGCTGAAGATCATTATCAGAGCAACCTGGGCTCTCATAACACCTGAGCAGTGACACAGACTGATCCACTCCATGCCACACTGCATTGCTGCAGTAATCCAGGCAAAAGGAGCAACAACTAAGTATTGATGCTGTACATATTCATACTTTTCATGTTCATACTTTTCATGTTCATACTTTCAGTTGGCCAACATTTCTAAAAATCATTCTTGTTTTGGTGTTAAGTAAGGCAGCACGGTGGCGCAACTGGTAGAGCTGCTGCCTCTCAGCGAGAAGGTTGCCAGTTCAAATCCTGGTCCGGAGGCCTTTCTAGATGGAATTGGCATGTTTTCTCTGTGCATGTGTGGGTTTTCTCTGGGTACTCCAGTTTCCTCCCATAGACTAAAAACGTACATGTTAGTCTGATTGGTAACTCTAAATTGTCCCTAGGTGAGAGAGAGAGAGTGGTTGTTTGTCTCGTTTGTCTCTGTGTCGCTGTGATGGACTGGAGACCTGTACAGGGTGTCCCCCGCCCCTTGCACAGTGATTGCTGGACATGGGCACCGGTGACCCCCATGACCCAAAATGGAAGAAGTGGGTGAAAGATAATGGATGGATGGATGGTTTTCATTAGTTGTCAGTTATAATCATCAACATTAAAAGAAATAAACATTTGAAATATAGCAGTCTGTGTAATGAATGAATATAATACGGTATACAAGTTTCACGTTTTGAATGCCATCTTCTTCTATCTTCTTCCGCTTATCCGGGGTCGGGTCGCGGGGGTAGCAGCCTAAGTAGGGAGGCCCAGACTTCCCTCTCCCCAGCCACTTGGAGCAGCTCCTCCGGGGGAATCCCAAGGCGTTCCCAGGCCAGCCGAGAAACATAGTCCCTCCAGCGTGTCCTGGGTCTTCCTCTGGGTCTCCTCCCGGTGGGACATGCCCGGAACACCTCACCAGGGAGGCGTCCAGGAGGCATCCTAACCAGATGCCCGAGCCACCTCAACTGGCTCCTCTCGATGTGGAGAAGCAGCGGCTCTACTCCGAGTCCCTCCCGGATGACTGAGCTTCTCACCCTATCTCTAAGGGAGAGTCCAGCCACCCTGCGGAGAAAACTCATTTCAGCCGCTTGTATCCGAGATCTTGTTCTTTCGGTCATAACCCAAAGCTCATGACCATAGATGAGGGTGGGAACGTAGATCGATCGGTAAATTGAGAGCTTTGCCTTTTGACTCAGCTCTCTCTTCACCACGACAGACCGGTACAGCGCCCGCTTCACTGCGGACGCTGCACCTATCCGCCTATCGATCTCACGCTCCAGTTTTCCCTCATTCGTGAACAAGATCCCGAGATACTTAAACTCCTCCACTTGGGGCAGGACCTCCTCCCCGACCCGGAGAGGGCATGCTACCCTTTTCCGGCTCAAGACCATGGCCTCGGATTTGGAGGAACGTTTTGAATGGAATTACTGAAATAAATCAATTTTTTCATGATGTTCTAGTTTTATGACCAGCACCTGTACTGTAAATGTAAGAACAGATCTATAAACACAAACACATCTCTGTAAACATTACATAGATACATACGTGTCAGAATGGTGCTCATCTCATGATGATCTACATTCTGTGACTAACAGGACATAAAGGGATTGTTCTGGAGAAGTTTGGTGATCAGTTTAGCTCGTACACCATCCATCATTACCTTCATGCTCCATAACTTCTCTTCGTTAGCATCCATAGCGTTTTGATGCAGCCGAGGTCCGGTTAGATGGTGCCACCCTCCTCGCTCAGTCCTGGAAAACTCATTTTTGTCTCATATTTAGGGCACAGAGAACATAAATGCTCTGATAACTTTATGAACACGTAGCTGTGATGGGTGATGGACAGACTAGAAGGTTATTAAAATATATTGCAATCATTGACCTTCAGCGCTCCAGAGAAACACATCTTGCTCCGTGCACTTACCAGGAGGTAGTGGCCCGTTAAGAATCCCAACTGAACTGACGGTAATAATAACGAGAACTCTCCTCCAGCTCCTCGGTGTGCTCCGACTCAGCGGAGCCTCGTGACTCCACAGGAAATTAGTCACATCAAATGTTGGAACTAATGTGTATTTTTGGAAAGATTGAAGGAGAAATTCACACTGCTGAGCCAACAGTTGAGATATTCTCATGCACAGTAACAGGAAGCGATGCACAGTAACAGGAAGTGATGTACTGTAACTGGGGAACAGAGCATTGCTACTGTAATAATGTAGGCGGGTGATCAGTTTTACTGATTTTACCTATATACTAGATGTAAATTAGCAGGGTTTAGACCGACACAAAAATGCATCAATAATTCACGGGTTCTCACTTTTTCAGATTAAATTATAAATCTGTGACTAGGTGATGAGATGTAAAAGACATAAAACATTAATTTATGTTGAAACAGCAGAGCTGAATCATTTAAAGTGCGACTAAACCCAAAATTAACTTTTTTTAGCTGATAAACTCCCTAGAATGTGTTTAAAATGTTATCTAGCACTATGGCTGTGTTTATTCTCACATAATTGTGCATATCTGTGTAAATTGGCAATATTTGGCAATATTTGGTCTAAAAATGTGTTTACGGTAGTTCTATGGGTTGAACTGGTGGATTACACCTTAATTTTCTTATTTGTGCAAACGCTCATGTGTGACATGTCTGCTCATGTGTGATGTCACACAGGTGGTTCAAGCAGAGCCAATCCCCTGCAGAGATGAGAAGTGCATACCTTATATGGAAGTGCTGCATTTCACTCCTGACAAGCGGTTTTATTTTTATTTTCATTTTCATTTTTTTAGGCCTTTGGTTTTGGATGGAATGGGTGGAATAGATAAATACATCTACATGTTTATTCTTTGTTGTTGCTTGGTGTATGTTGTTGGCTAGAGGTTTAATTTGTTTTAGGTTGTTGCAGGTGGAGGCGTGAACAAAAGCACAACTCTACCTCCACCCTTCCTTGTCTCTCGACACGCCCATTTTCAGGGAGATTTTGGAAGGAGGAGTTACCGTCTCAACCTGGGTTTAGTCTCACTTTAATTAACAAATCATTAAATTACATCACAACATATGTACATGGATTGATCGATCAGAATTTCCTATAATTTACTTCAGCAGATGAAATCACGCGTCCGTAACTTCTAGGTACAACAGAACAAAGTTATGGGTCTTACCCCGGCTTTACACTGCACGCGGCTCCGCCCCGCTCCGGTCCGCAGGTCGCAGCTGAGCGAGTCCAAAGCCCACTGCCTCCGCTCCACTCAGGTCCGCCTGGATGCGCCGCTCCGAGACACGTGCGAGATCGCGCGATAAATCAAGTGAAGTCAGAACAAAACAATTCATTCGGTGGAAGAAGGAGAACAACTGTAGAGAGACTGCTGCCTTGATCTTCTCTCGTAAATAAGCTACATGGTTTGAGCAACAGGAAGTGATGTTTACATTTCAGAATAAAATACGTTTTTATTTATTTATTTCTTGTATTGCGTTTGTAGGCGTAGTCATAGTCATAAATATAATAGTTTAGTCATAGAATAGTCATAAATGATAGTTTGACAGCATTTTTGTACAAATAAATCCGTATAGAGCTAGGATTAGTCCGCCCGTGGTGATTTTATTTTGTAAATACGGAAGTTGTGCTCGTTCCTTTTCCTGTTGGTGCGACGTAATCTTCAAAAGTTGACTCCGGCACAGCTCCGTCATCCGGCAGAAATAGAAAATTTTCTAATTTTGACGGACTGCCGTCCGCTCTCCGCAGCTCGCCGCCGCCGTGCGGAGCCAGTGTAAATTCTGTCATTGATTATAATGGGTGCGTATTTGCTGCGGAGGTCGGACCGGAGCGGGGCGGAGCCGTAACGCATGTGGTGTAATTCCGGGGTGAGTATAACTTATCTCTGCAGGCATTTTAGCTTAAGTTTGTTACTGGTTTAAGAAGATAAAAAGTTTAGGAGGAGAATGGAAGGAAAGATGGAGGGAGTGAGGAGAGATAATATCTTGATGTGGTTAACCAGGAAACATGGCAGCTCTCTGGCCAATCTCAGCTAAACGTCGGTACACTTTGGCAAAGCATCTGACGACTTTGTTACCTCGTGAAGACGGTCAATCCCCCTTGGTCCAACTGGTCAGTCCGTTTACCGTTTCCAGTGTCTCCAGACGTCTGCTTCAACTCGGACCACAGTAACGGCATTTCCTGGTTTGAGTTTCAGAATAAAACTTTCCTTGGGAGGAAAATTCATTCAGATGGAGCTTAGAGCTCAAGGTCGGGCTTCAGCTAGCTTGCTGAAACCCTTGCTGATAGAACGGGGTCTTTGACGCTTGACCACGCATCCATCTGCTTTTTAGGAGTTAAACTTCCAGCTCAGTTCTCCCGTTAGACTGAAGAAAAACAGGAAGTCAGGGTATTTGAAGCTGACTTGACCCAGAAACGTAGCTCTTCCTGATTGGGCATGTGGCACCAGGAGGAGGCGTGAATGTGGAGGTGCAGAGGAAGACGTCAAGTGTTAGATTGTCAGAAAGGCAGGATAAAAGTGTGAGTTTTAAGACGTCAGTATTTTATGATAAAACTGATTTAAACTGTCTTAACTCATTAACAACACTGTTGACCTGTTTCTTGTGATTAAAGCAAACGTCATTACAGCATCACATTTGAAACCTTACTGAGATAATAACAAACGAGAGATGATTCTTCTTGAAAAGAGTCTCTTTGAAGTGATTAGTGTCCTGGATTCAAAACTGACTAAGATTACAGTATCACTGTGTCTTCACTGCAGTTTCAGAGGAAAATGAATCATGATCAACATTTGAAATAACATTGGATCTTCAGCTTGAATTAAACAGATTGAATTAAACAGTCTTTGACTATCAAACATTGAATTCAATAATGTTCACATAACACAAGGTTATTCATTTGACATAAATGAATTAACACAAAGTAAAAGAATAAGAGAGTCTCTTGTGACTTATTTGTGTTTTGATTCAAACTAATAAAATAAAGTCAATGTTCTGGGTTTCACTGAGTTTCAGTGAAACATATATCAGAGAGATGAAGGCTTGTATCACTACACTAATAATAATAATAATAATGAATTCAATTTATAACGCACTTTTCATTAATGAAAATCTCACTACAATGGCTAACCCAGACAGCAGAGAAGAATCTGCAGTTGCTTTAGAGTACTTTCAGTCTATCAGAGAGACGAAGAGTCAGCGTTCAAATAATGTTGTTTCAATAAACGAAAACCAGGAAGTTCTCCTTTGATGGCACTTCCTGTCTCTCTGCTGCCGCACCAGTTAAAAAGAAAATGTGACAATTATGTGACAAAATCTGTAAAATCACATTTTATGCTGCAGGTAAATTACTTGAATTGGATGTTTTATGACTGAAGAAGTCTTTTGGAAAAAAGATGAAACTTTTCAACAAGAATCCGTCCAGAGGACCTGACTCATCCTTGTTAGATATTCAGATGTTTTCTTCTACTTTTGTATTAGTAGGACCTGCATGTGACAGGAACTTTAAAGACGTTTTAAACATGACGTGCTGTAAACATGACGTGCTGTGATCCTCCAGTAGACCTCAGCGTCCTCCCTATACGCCACTCTACGCGTTCGCTGGCATAGCTCTGCTTTCTTTCTCACGTTAAATGCTCGCGTTTTCACTCCAAATCCTTGTTGTAATGTGAGCAGCTGCAGCTGTCCCCTCTGCAGCTGCGCGCAGAGGGGACAAACTGAGGTCGCTGATTGGTCACTTGCTGACATGCCTACTGAAATGATTGACAGCTCGGTGAGAAAACTCGAGAACTCATCATGAGCAGCCCGCTGCGGTGTTCTGCTGCGGTGTTTCTACTTTATATGTTGTAAAAAGTTCTAAGAAATAAAAATAATAACAGGGAGCGCTTTTCCTGCAGCCCACAGCCCACCAGGAAATATTTAAAACCTCCCGCACCCAGGTAGGACTAGCCTGGCCCTCGCCTTCCTGCACAGCTCCGCTCAATTCTCATTTCCCTTCACTGCACAGTCTGGGATTCCTCCCATAGACAACGATTTCTCCGGCCGATTTTTGACCGGACCAATCAGAGAGCAGAAGGCGGAGTTTTGAACGACGTCGACTGACGTCGTCATTCAAAATGGCTGCCGCCACGAAGGAATTTTCAATAAAACAAGGTAAAAAACTATTATTTCTCTGCTGAGAAAAAATATATTTCATAGCTGACGTTATATCAGAAGTGTTCCTGAGCAATCAGAGAGCAGAAGGCGGAGTTTTGAACGATGTCGACTGACGTCGTCATTCAAAATGGCTGCCGCCACGAACGAATTTTCATCAAAACAAGGTAAAAAACTATTATTTCTCTGCTGAGAAAAAATATATTTCATAGCTGACGTTATATCAGAAGTGTTCCTGAGCTTAACAGTTCCTAAATCAATTCACGAAATGGTCAAATCTGCTGGATTTAAATAGTTTCGGTTTGATATTTTCCAAACAGCCTCGGGTGCGCTACGAAAATAAATGATAAAAAATCGAATTTTATCTCAAATGTTTCATCTAGGCCAACAGTCAGTAAATTAAAGACATATAATTACACACTGGTGGCAGAAAAAATATCCACCGAGTGGTTTCTGAGCAATTTATCTGATAGCCTGGACCTCGCCAGGCTAAACTAACAAAACTCTGCCTCCTGTTCTCTGATTGGTCCATTCAAAAATCTCCAGGAGAAATCGTTGTCTATGGCAGAGATGCCAGACCCTAGTCCAAAGCGAAGTGAAGGACAAGGGTCTGGTTTAAACCAGGCTAAGGTAGGACCTGAATTCATTCATTTCAGTCATCGAGTGAACGGAGGAAGAAGCGATTACTTGACTTTTGGCAAAAAAACAAAAGAAAAGGCCCGATCAGCGATAAAGAAGAGGAATTTAATTCATTTGTGTAACATACAAAACAGTCCGGCGCCGGGGAAGTTTATGGTCAGACACCGCGCAAGCGTGCGCGGTCGTAAAAAAAGAGCTTTGCGCGTTCGTGCCCTAAGGGGCTACGCGGGGCTACGCTTTTGCCTTAGCGTACGTATGTTGTACAGAGGCGTATAGGGAGTACGCGCAGGTATACTGGGGGCTTAATAAGAATAAGGTCCATTCTTAGAGTGATCAGGTCTCTTGTAGCGCCAAGCTGGTTGCAGAATTTTTTTTGTCAGAGGCTTTGAGTTGTTGTTTTCAAACCAAAGTAATTTAAAATGAGTGCTTTGGTTTACTTCTACACAGAAGAAGGATTGTTCGGTCCACACCAAACCAACAAACAAAAACCCACCAGGGTGAATACACAGCCAACCGTTGGTTGTTGGAAGATTAAAACCTTCTGCCTTTCAATCAGCCGTATCATTTTATTAATTTTCTTTGGTTTGAAAACCTTCTGCCTTGTGTTCCCTGGCTGAGAGGGTAAGATGATCCGTTTTATGATGTTCTAAGAGTTCCTTCATTCCGTTCCCCAAGGCCATCACCAAAGAAGAAACTGAAGCCATCGCAGCGAGTTCTGTCCAGCTCCTGACCTCGGCTGTTAAAGATCTGGAGGCTCACCTCTCTGGTACCAGTTCCAGTTCCAACCGCGGAGCCCTCTACGAGGTGGATGTGGCCTCGTTTTTATGGTCGGAGACTCCAGGGGACCTACTGAGCGACGCAGCCTGGGTCAGTGTGGCCCAGCGGGGTCTTCAGCAGCAGAGGAGTGGCCTGGCCATGAAGACCCAGGCACTTACACCTTGTGTTCAGAACTTCTGCTCCTCCTTGGATGCAAAGCTGAAGAACAGACTGGATGACCTGCAGCACTACCTGCCCTCCCAGGACCCAGGTAGGACTATCTCACCAAACCAGAGTTTTTAGAACAAACCCGTCCTGTTCACATTCATTTAACCCTTTGTATGATACAAACTCCCCGGTAGCGTAGCAACAAAAAGATACAAAAAGTCTATTTCGGTTAAAAGTCCAGGTTTTTGTGATGTAAAAATATTAACCATGAGGACCACATTAAATGGACTGAATGGACAAATTGATGGACTGGAGACCTGTCCAGGTGTCCATGCGATGACCTGAGACCTGTCCAGGTGTTCCTTTAATGGACTAAGACCTGTCCAGGATGTCCCTGTGATGGACAGGAGACTGGTCCAGGGTGTCCCTGTGATGGACTGGAGACCTGTCCATGGTGTCCCCCGCCTCTCACACAGTGACTGCTGGATATGGGCACTAGTAACTCCCACAACCCAGAAAGGATGTAAAGATAATGGATGGACCTACAACTGATGTGAATCATGTGGTTCTGTTGGTCTGTGGGCTAAGACCTTCAGCTTGCACTGGGGTGGTTCACAGCCCTGGGCACAGTCAGTTTCTCCAGACACAGTACTGACCCGGTCCAGACACACAGTACTGACCCGGTCCAGACACACAGTACTGACCCGGTCCTGACACACAGTACTGACCCGGTCCAGACACACAGTACTGACCCGGTCCTGACACACAGTACTGACCCGGTCCAGACACACAGTACTGACCCGGTCCTGACCCGGTCCAGACACACAGTACTGACCCGGTCCTGACCCGGTCCAGACACACAGTACTGACCCGGTCCAGACACACAGTGCTGACCCGGTCCAGACACACAGTGCTGACCCGGTCAGACACAGTGCTGACCCGGTCAGACACAGTGCTGACCCGGTCCAGACACAGTGCTGACCCGGTCCAGACACACAGTGCTGACCCGGTCCAGACACACAGTGCTGACCCGGTCCTGACCCGGTCCAGACACACAGTGCTGACCCGGTCCAGACACACAGTGCTGACCCGGTCCAGACACACAGTCTGACCCGGTCCAGACACAGTGCTGACCCGGTCCAGACACACAGTGCTGACCCGGTCCAGACACACAGTGCTGACCCGGTCCAGACACAGTGCTGACCCGGTCCAGACACAGTGCTGACCCGGTCCAGACACAGTGCTGACCCGGTCCAGACACAGTGCTGACCCGGTCCAGACACAGTACTGACCCGGTCCAGACACAGTGCTGACCCGGTCCAGACACAGTGCTGACCCGGTCCAGACACAGTACTGACCCGGTCCAGACACAGTGCTGACCCGGTCCAGACACAGTGCTGACCCGGTCCAGACACAGTGCTGACCCGGTCCAGACACAGTACTGACCCGGTCCAGACACAGTGCTGACCCGGTCCAGACACAGTGCTGACCCGGTCCAGACACAGTACTGACCCGGTCCAGACACAGTGCTGACCCGGTCCAGACACACAGTACTGACCCGGTCCAGACACAGTACTGACCCGGTCCAGACACAGTACTGACCCGGTCCAGACACACAGTGCTGACCCGGTCCAGACACACAGTGCTGACCCGGTCCAGACACACAGTACTGACCCGGTCCAGACACACAGTACTGACCCGGTCCAGACACAGTGCTGACCCGGTCCAGACACAGTACTGACCCGGTCCAGACACACAGTACTGACCCGGTCCAGACACAGTACTGACCCGGTCCAGACACACAGTACTGACCCGGTCCAGACACAGTGCTGACCCGGTCCAGACACAGTACTGACCCGGTCCAGACACACAGTACTGACCCGGTCCAGACACAGTACTGACCCGGTCCAGACACAGTACTGACCCGGTCCAGACACAGTACTGACCCGGTCCAGACACACAGTTGGCCCTTTTCCATTGTAAGACCTGGCCGGTTAGGTCTGCTCAGCCCGGGTTCTGCGTCTTTGCATTAGTTGGTCTGGTCCTAGCCTGGTTAAAACCAGACCCTTGTCCTTCACTTTGCTTCGTACTAGGGTCTGGGACTTCTCCCATAGACAACGATTTCTCCGGTAGATTTTTGACCGGACCAATCAGAGAACAGAAGGCGGAGTTTTGTTAGTTTAGCCTGGCGAGGTCCAGGCTATTCAGATAAATAGCTCAGAAACCACTCGGTGGATATTTTTTCTGCTACCAGTGTGTAATTATATGGCTCTAATTTACTGACTGTTGGCCTAGATGAAACATTTGAGATAAAATTCGATTTTTTATCATTTATTTTCGTAGCGCACCCGAGGCTGTTTGGAAAATGTCAAACCGAAACTATTTAAATCCAGCAGATTTGACCATTTCGTGAATTGATTTAGGAACTGTTAAGCTCAGGAACACTTCTGATATAACGTCAGCTAAGAAATATATTTTTTCTCAGCAAAGAAATAATAGTTTTTTACCTTGTTTTCTTGAAAATTCCTTCGTGGCGGCAGCCATTTTAACTGACGACGTCAGTCGACGTCGTTCAAAACTCCGCCTTCTGTTCTCTGATTGGTCCGGTCAAAAATCTACCGGAGAAATCGTTGTCTATGGGAGAAGTCCCAGACCCTAGTATGAAGCAAAGTGAAGGACAAGGGTCTGGTTTTAACCAGGCTAGTCTGGTCCACTTCCAGCTCTGTTTTTGGAACACATAGGCCTAGGGTTCCATGCAGACCGACCAGTGCTGAACAGTTGACGTCGGAAGACTGCATGCCATTAATCAGGCCTGGTTGTACACACATTCTCAAACTACTACAAACAAACTAATATTAACTAGCATTAGCTTTAGGGGTGCACCGATTGCAGTTTTCTAGCCGATCACCAATAAAAAAAAAAGTCTGACCTGCCGATTCCGATTTTGTTTTATAAGTGACACTGTCAGACAATGCACCTTCAATTCATCCATCCATCCATCTTCTTCCGCTTATCCGGGGTCGGGTCGCGGGGGTAGCAGCCTAAGTAGGGAGGCCCAGACTTCCCTCTCCCCAGCCACTTGGAGCAGCTCCTCCGGGGGAATCCCAAGGCGTTCCCAGGCCAGCCGAGAAACATAGTCCCTCCAGCGCGTCCTGGGTCTTCCTCTGGGTCTCCTCCCGGTGGGACATGCCCGGAACACCTCACCAGGGAGGCGTCCAGGAGGCATCCTAACCAGATGCCCGAGCCACCTCAACTGGCTCCTCTCGATGTGGAGAAGCAGCGGCTCTACTCCGAGTCCCTCCCGGATGACTGAGCTTCTCACCCTATCTCTAAGGGAGAGTCCAGACACCCTGCGGAGAAAACTCATTTCAGCCGCTTGTATCCGAGATCTTGTTCTTTCGGTCACAACCCAAAGCTCATGACCATAGATGAGGGTGGGAACGTAGATCGATCGGTAAATTGAGAGCTTTGCCTTTTGACTCAGCTCTCTCTTCACCACGACAGACCGGTACAGCGCCCGCTTCACTGCGGACGCTGCACCTATCCGCCTATCGATCTCACGCTCCAGTTTTCCCTCATTCGTGAACAAGATCCCGAGATACTTAAACTCCTCCACTTGGGGCAGGACCTCCTCCCCGACCCGGAGAGGGCATGCTACCTTTTTTCCGGCACCTTCAATTGTCCAATATTATTTTATTGAAAAACATACCCTCGAATAATATCCTAGAAGAATACAAACTTGTTTTTACTGACCATGAGGTAGTGCTCTGAAATATAAATGAAGTTTAGACAGTTGTTGTTAAAATAAAAGAACAAACAATTGGCAAAATCGTTTTCTCATGCAAGTATTGGCCGGTTTCCTAACATTAATTACTGTAATTAAATGTACCCCTAATCAGCTTACCTTCTTGCATGGTCTTGGACATGAAACAGTTGTTTGGTCTTGAACACTCACACGTATCTTCCTGTTTCTTCTAGAAGCATGCCGCTTTCTCTGCTTCTGCTTTATCTTGTTTTTGATGAGAGAAAGATGAACAATCCAGGAGATCCATGCTTTCCATTGTTGTGTGTTGCAAGAAATGACCTCTTGTGAGCCTTGAGCATTCTTGTTATGACAATCTTGCCCACTTACAAAACCAACCATGGTTGTGCAGAGTCAGGGAAGACCTGACCGGAGCCAGGCTTGACCTTCCACCGCAACAATGCCATTAGTCTGAGGCCATGGTTTTCCACCAGAAACGGCTCAGGAGAGAGTTGCCTCATGTGGAGGAGTTGAAGTAACAAGGTGTTGTTCATGAGTGATGGTTGGATGGAGCAAGAGATGGATTGATGGATCAGGGCCTCATCCTCAGTAATGAGAGAGTTGCTTTGGTTAGGTTGCTTTGGTTAGTTGTGATGAAGACAGAAATGAGTCAAAAGGCAAAGCTCTGGATTTACTGGTCCGTCTACATTCCAACCCTCATCTGTCATCAGGAGGTTTGGATCAGGACTGAAAGAAGCAGAATCTGGATCCAAGCAGCCAAAATGAGCTGAGTGTGTCCAGGCTCAAGCTTAGAGATAGGATAAAAACAGGGCAAAATAAATGTACGATATGAAGTTGATGGTGTAAAAGACAAGTTATTGTGCATTTTGTTGGCATCTATGAAACATGGATGATTACATTACTAAATGTCATCTTCCATTCTTTACTCTGCAGGATCCGACTCCACTGCAGTCACGGTGTTGTCCTCTGGGTCTTCTGATGCCTCATCATCATCATCATTTAACCGCTTCACAGATTCTCCGGCGGTGGAGGAAGCTTTGCGGGATGGCTGCGTTGTCTGCGTTCGCCACATCCTGTCCACCATCCGCTCTGAGCTGGACTCTGCCCCCGCTCACCTCAGCTCTGTTCTGTTCATGGCCAGGCTGTGCCAGTCTGTGGGGGAGCTCTGCCCCAACCTGAAGAATTGCATCCTGGGAAGACAGAGCCGGGTTGAAGCCGTGGCCAAAGGGATGCCCCGGCAGGGCAAGAAGCTGGGCAAAGCCAGGGTCACTGCAGAGGTCAGCCCTGCACAGGCTGAGTGGGCGGGGCTGAAGGAGGAGCTTCTCAGCTGCAGCATGGACGCATATCGCATCTGGAGCTCCGCCCTTGCCAAAGTCAGAACCAGTCACCATCACACACTTACCTGTGACACTAGGTTTGTTGTATTTGTTGCTCAACTGGGGTCTTTTCTGACCACCAATCATGTTGGGTCACTGCGTTGCAGGGGCTGATGGGTAAGTTTGGTGCAGCGCTGCATGCTGAGTCTGCCGGTGAAATCCTGACCACTACAACAAACTGGGAGGAAATGGAAATCCAAGAAGAAGCTGAATCGGGGAGTAGTGTCACGTCCAAAATCCGTCTTCCGGTGCAGGTCAGTGACCGTCTTCGACCCAGACTCAACATGGAGCTCTGCCCTTCATGAAACACATGAAGCTCTGCTTCCACCTTCATGAAACACATGGAGCTCTGCTTCCACCTTCATGAAACACATGGAGCTCTGCTTCCACCTTCATGAAACACATGGAGCTCTGCTTCCACCTTCATGAAACACATGGAGCTCTGCTTCCACCTTCATGAAACACATGGAGCTCTGCTTCCACCTTCATGAAACACATGGAGCTCTGCTTCCACCTTCATGAAACACATGGAGCTCTGCTTCCACCTTCATGAAACACATGGAGCTCTGCTTCCACCTTCATGAAACACATGGAGCTCTGGTTCCACCTTCATGAAACACATGGAGCTCTGCTTCCACCTTCATGAAACACATGGAGCTCTGCTTCCACCTTCATGAAACACATGGAGCTCTGCTTCCACCTTCATGAAACACATGGAGCTCTGCTTCCACCTTCATGAAACACATGGAGCTCTGCTTCCACCTTCATGAAACACATGGAGCTCTGCTTCCACCTTCATGAAACACATGGAGCTCTGGTTCCACCTTCATGAAACACATGGAGCTCTGCTTCCACCTTCATGAAACACATGGAGCTCTGCTTCCACCTTCATGAAACACATGGAGCTCTGCTTCCACCTTCATGAAACACATGGAGCTCTGCTTCCACCTTCATGAAACACATGGAGCTCTGCTTCCACCTTCATGAAACACATGGAGCTCTGGTTCCACCTTCATGAAACACATGGAGCTCTGCTTCCACCTTCATGAAACACATGGAGCTCTGCTTCCACCTTCATGAAACACATGGAGCTCTGCTTCCACCTTCATGAAACACATGGAGCTCTGCTTCCACCTTCATGAAACACATGGAGCTCTGCTTCCACCTTCATGAAACACATGGAGCTCTGCTTCCACCTTCATGAAACACATGGAGCTCTGCTTCCACCTTCATGAAACACATGGAGCTCTGGTTCCACCTTCATGAAACACATGGAGCTCTGCTTCCACCTTCATGAAACACATGGAGCTCTGCTTCCACCTTCATGAAACACATGGAGCTCTGGTTCCACCTTCATGAAACACATGGAGCTCTGCTTCCACCTTCATGAAACACATGGAGCTCTGCTTCCACCTTCATGAAACACATGGAGCTCTGGTTCCACCTTCATGAAACACATGGAGCTCTGCTTCCACCTTCATGAAACACATGGAGCTCTGCTTCCACCTTCATGAAACACATGGAGCTCTGCTTCCACCTTCATGAAACACATGGAGCTCTGCTTCCACCTTCATGAAACACATGGAGCTCTGCTTCCACCTTCATGAAACACATGGAGCTCTGCTTCCACCTTCATGAAACACATGGAGCTCTGCTTCCACCTTCATGAAACACATGGAGCTCTGCTTCCACCTTCATGAAACACATGGAGCTCTGGTTCCACCTTCATGAAACACATGGAGCTCTGCTTCCACCTTCATGAAACACATGGAGCTCTGCTTCCACCTTCATGAAACACATGGAGCTCTGCTTCCACCTTCATGAAACACATGGAGCTCTGGTTCCACCTTCATGAAACACATGGAGCTCTGCTTCCACCTTCATGAAACACATGGAGCTCTGCTTCCACCTTCATGAAACACATGGAGCTCTGCTTCCACCTTCATGAAACACATGGAGCTCTGCTTCCACCTTCATGAAACACATGGAGCTCTGCTTCCACCTTCATGAAACACATGGAGCTCTGCTTCCACCTTCATGAAACACATGGAGCTCTGCTTCCACCTTCATGAAACACATGGAGCTCTGCTTCCACCTTCATGAAACACATGGAGCTCTGCTTCCACCTTCATGAAACACATGGAGCTCTGCTTCCACCTTCATGAAACACATGGAGCTCTGGTTCCACCTTCATGAAACACATGGAGCTCTGGTTCCACCTTCATGAAACACATGGAGCTCTGCTTCCACCTTCATGAAACACATGGAGCTCTGCTTCCACCTTCATGAAACACATGGAGCTCTGCTTCCACCTTCATGAAACACATGGAGCTCTGCTTCCACCTTCATGAAACACATGGAGCTCTGCTTCCACCTTCATGAAACACATGGAGCTCTGCTTCCACCTTCATGAAACACATGGAGCTCTGCTTCCACCTTCATGAAACACATGGAGCTCTGCTTCCACCTTCATGAAACACATGGAGCTCTGCTTCCACCTTCATGAAACACATGGAGCTCTGCTTCCACCTTCATGAAACACATGGAGCTCTGCTTCCACCTTCATGAAACACATGAAGCTCTGCTTCCACCTTCATGAAACACATGGAGCTCTGCTTCCACCTTCATGAAACACATGGAGCTCTGCTTCCACCTTCATGAAACACATGGAGCTCTGCTTCCACCTTCATGAAACACATGGAGCTCTGCTTCCACCTTCATGAAACACATGGAGCTCTGGTTCCACCTTCATGAAACACATGGAGCTCTGCTTCCACCTTCATGAAACACATGGAGCTCTGCTTCCACCTTCATGAAACACATGGAGCTCTGGTTCCACCTTCATGAAACACATGGAGCTCTGCTTCCACCTTCATGAAACACATGGAGCTCTGCTTCCACCTTCATGAAACACATGGAGCTCTGCTTCCACCTTCATGAAACACATGGAGCTCTGGTTCCACCTTCATGAAACACATGGAGCTCTGCTTCCACCTTCATGAAACACATGGAGCTCTGCTTCCACCTTCATGAAACACATGGAGCTCTGCTTCCACCTTCATGAAACACATGGAGCTCTGCTTCCACCTTCATGAAACACATGGAGCTCTGCTTCCACCTTCATGAAACACATGGAGCTCTGCTTCCACCTTCATGAAACACATGGAGCTCTGCTTCCACCTTCATGAAACACATGGAGCTCTGCTTCCACCTTCATGAAACACATGGAGCTCTGCTTCCACCTTCATGAAACACATGGAGCTCTGCTTCCACCTTCATGAAACACATGGAGCTCTACTTCCACCTTCATGAAACACATGGAGCTCTGCTTCCACCTTCATGAAACACATGGAGCTCTGCTTCCACCTTCATGAAACACATGGAGCTCTGCTTCCACCTTCATGAAACACATGGAGCTCTGCTTCCACCTTCATGAAACACATGGAGCTCTGCTTCCACCTTCATGAAACACATGGAGCTCTGCTTCCACCTTCATGAAACACATGGAGCTCTGCTTCCACCTTCATGAAACACATGGAGCTCTGCTTCCACCTTCATGAAACACATGGAGCTCTGCTTCCACCTTCATGAAACACATGGAGCTCTGCTTCCACCTTCATGAAACACATGGAGCTCTGCTTCCACCTTCATGAAACACATGGAGCTCTGCTTCCACCTTCATGAAACACATGGAGCTCTTGTTCCACCTTCATGAAACACATGGAGCTCTTGTTCCACCTTCATGAAACACATGGAGCTCTGCTTCCACCTTCATGAAACACATGGAGCTCTGCTTCCACCTTCATGAAACACATGGAGCTCTTGTTCCACCTTCATGAAACACATGGAGCTCTGGTTCCACCTTCATGAAACACATGGAGCTCTTGTTCCACCTTCATGAAACACATGGAGCTCTGCTTCCACCTTCATGAAACACATGGAGCTCTTGTTCCACCTTCATGAAACACATGGAGCTCTGGTTCCACCTTCATGAAACACATGGAGCTCTGGTTCCACCTTCATGAAACACATGGAGCTCTGCTTCCACCTTCATGAAACACATGGAGCTCTGCTTCCACCTTCATGAAACACATGGAGCTCTGCTTCCACCTTCATGAAACACATGGAGCTCTGCTTCCACCTTCATGAAACACATGGAGCTCTGGTTCCACCTTCATGAAACACATGGAGCTCTGCTTCCACCTTCATGAAACACATGGAGCTCTGCTTCCACCTTCATGAAACACATGGAGCTCTGCTTCCACCTTCATGAAACACATGGAGCTCTGCTTCCACCTTCATGAAACACATGGAGCTCTGCTTCCACCTTCATGAAACACATGGAGCTCTGCTTCCACCTTCATGAAACACATGGAGCTCTGCTTCCACCTTCATGAAACACATGGAGCTCTGCTTCCACCTTCATGAAACACATGGAGCTCTGCTTCCACCTTCATGAAACACATGGAGCTCTGCTTCCACCTTCATGAAACACATGGAGCTCTGGTTCCACCTTCATGAAACACATGGAGCTCTGCTTCCACCTTCATGAAACACATGGAGCTCTTGTTCCACCTTCATGAAACACATGGAGCTCTGCTTCCACCTTCATGAAACACATGGAGCTCTGCTTCCACCTTCATGAAACACATGGAGCTCTGCTTCCACCTTCATGAAACACATGGAGCTCTGCTTCCACCTTCATGAAACACATGGAGCTCTGCTTCCACCTTCATGAAACACATGGAGCTCTGCTTCCACCTTCATGAAACACATGGAGCTCTGCTTCCACCTTCATGAAACACATGGAGCTCTGCTTCCACCTTCATGAAACACATGGAGCTCTTGTTCCACCTTCATGAAACACATGGAGCTCTGCTTCCACCTTCATGAAACACATGGAGCTCTGCTTCCACCTTCATGAAACACATGGAGCTCTTGTTCCACCTTCATGAAACACATGGAGCTCTGCTTCCACCTTCATGAAACACATGGAGCTCTGCTTCCACCTTCATGAAACACATGGAGCTCTGCTTCCACCTTCATGAAACACATGGAGCTCTGCTTCCACCTTCATGAAACACATGGAGCTCTTGTTCCACCTTCATGAAACACATGGAGCTCTGCTTCCACCTTCATGAAACACATGGAGCTCTTGTTCCACCTTCATGAAACACATGGAGCTCTGCTTCCACCTTCATGAAACACATGGAGCTCTTGTTCCACCTTCATGAAACACATGGAGCTCTGCTTCCACCTTCATGAAACACATGGAGCTCTGCTTCCACCTTCATGAAACACATGGAGCTCTGCTTCCACCTTCATGAAACACATGGAGCTCTTGTTCCACCTTCATGAAACACATGGAGCTCTGCTTCCACCTTCATGAAACACATGGAGCTCTTGTTCCACCTTCATGAAACACATGGAGCTCTGCTTCCACCTTCATGAAACACATGGAGCTCTGCTTCCACCTTCATGAAACACATGGAGCTCTGCTTCCACCTTCATGAAACACATGGAGCTCTGCTTCCACCTTCATGAAACACATGGAGCTCTTGTTCCACCTTCATGAAACACATGGAGCTCTGCTTCCACCTTCATGAAACACATGGAGCTCTGCTTCCACCTTCATGAAACACATGGAGCTCTGCTTCCACCTTCATGAAACACATGGAGCTCTGCTTCCACCTTCATGAAACACATGGAGCTCTGCTTCCACCTTCATGAAACACATGAAGCTCTGCTTCCACCTTCATGAAACACATGGAGCTCTGCTTCCACCTTCATGAAACACATGGAGCTCTGCTTCCACCTTCATGAAACACATGGAGCTCTGCTTCCACCTTCATGAAACACATGGAGCTCTGCTTCCACCTTCATGAAACACATGGAGCTCTGCTTCCACCTTCATGAAACACATGGAGCTCTGGTTCCACCTTCATGAAACACATGGAGCTCTGCTTCCACCTTCATGAAACACATGGAGCTCTGCTTCCACCTTCATGAAACACATGGAGCTCTTGTTCCACCTTCATGAAACACATGGAGCTCTGCTTCCACCTTCATGAAACACATGGAGCTCTTGTTCCACCTTCATGAAACACATGGAGCTCTGCTTCCACCTTCATGAAACACATGGAGCTCTTGTTCCACCTTCATGAAACACATGGAGCTCTGCTTCCACCTTCATGAAACACATGGAGCTCTTGTTCCACCTTCATGAAACACATGGAGCTCTGCTTCCACCTTCATGAAACACATGGAGCTCTTGTTCCACCTTCATGAAACACATGGAGCTCTGCTTCCACCTTCATGAAACACATGGAGCTCTTGTTCCACCTTCATGAAACACATGGAGCTCTGCTTCCACCTTCATGAAACACATGGAGCTCTTGTTCCACCTTCATGAAACACATGGAGCTCTGCTTCCACCTTCATGAAACACATGGAGCTCTTGTTCCACCTTCATGAAACACATGGAGCTCTGTTCCACCTTCATGAAACACATGGAGCTCTGCTTCCACCTTCATGAAACACATGGAGCTCTGCTTCCACCTTCATGAAACACATGGAGCTCTGCTTCCACCTTCATGAAACACATGGAGCTCTGCTTCCACCTTCATGAAACACATGGAGCTCTGCTTCCACCTTCATGAAACACATGAAGCTCTGCTTCCACCTTCATGAAACACATGGAGCTCTGCTTCCACCTTCATGAAACACATGGAGCTCTGCTTCCACCTTCATGAAACACATGGAGCTCTACTTCCACCTTCATGAAACACATGAAGCTCTGGTTCCACCTTCATGAAACACATGGAGCTCTGCTTCCACCTTCATGAAACACATGGAGCTCTGCTTCCACCTTCATGAAACACATGGAGCTCTACTTCCACCTTCATGAAACACATGGAGCTCTGCTTCCACCTTCATGAAACACATGGAGCTCTACTTCCACCTTCATGAAACACATGGAGCTCTGCTTCCACCTTCATGAAACACATGGAGCTCTACTTCCACCTTCATGAAACACATGGAGCTCTGCTTCCACCTTCATGAAACACATGGAGCTCTGCTTCCACCTTCATGAAACACATGGAGCTCTGCTTCCACCTTCATGAAACACATGGAGCTCTGCTTCCACCTTCATGAAACACATGGAGCTCTACTTCCACCTTCATGAAACACATGGAGCTCTGCTTCCACCTTCATGAAACACATGGAGCTCTACTTCCACCTTCATGAAACACATGGAGCTCTACTTCCACCTTCATGAAACACATGGAGCTCTACTTCCACCTTCATGAAACACATGGAGCTCTACTTCCACCTTCATGAAACACATGGAGCTCTGCTTCCACCTTCATGAAACACATGGAGCTCTGCTTCCACCTTCATGAAACACATGGAGCTCTGGTTCCACCTTCATGAAACACATGGAGCTCTGCTTCCACCTTCATGAAACACATGGAGCTCTGCTTCCACCTTCATGAAACACATGGAGCTCTGCTTCCACCTTCATGAAACACATGGAGCTCTGCTTCCACCTTCATGAAACACATGGAGCTCTGCTTCCACCTTCATGAAACACATGGAGCTCTACTTCCACCTTCATGAAACACATGGAGCTCTACTTCCACCTTCATGAAACACATGGAGCTCTACTTCCACCTTCATGAAACACATGGAGCTCTACTTCCACCTTCATGAAACACATGGAGCTCTACTTCCACCTTCATGAAACACATGGAGCTCTACTTCCACCTTCATGAAACACATGGAGCTCTACTTCCACCTTCATGAAACACATGGAGCTCTGCTTCCACCTTCATGAAACACATGGAGCTCTGCTTCCACCTTCATGAAACACATGGAGCTCTACTTCCACCTTCATGAAACACATGGAGCTCTGCTTCCACCTTCATGAAACACATGGAGCTCTGCTTCCACCTTCATGAAACACATGGAGCTCTGCTTCCACCTTCATGAAACACATGGAGCTCTGCTTCCACCTTCATGAAACACATGGAGCTCTGCTTCCACCTTCATGAAACACATGAAGCTCTGCTTCCACCTTCATGAAACACATGGAGCTCTGCTTCCACCTTCATGAAACACATGAAGCTCTGCTTCCACCTTCATGAAACACATGGAGCTCTGCTTCCACCTTCATGAAACACATGAAGCTCTGCTTCCACCTTCATGAAACACATGAAGCTCTGCTTCCACCTTCATGAAACACATGGAGCTCTACTTCCACCTTCATGAAACACATGAAGCTCTGCTTCCACCTTCATGAAACACATGGAGCTCTGCTTCCACCTTCATGAAACACATGAAGCTCTGCTTCCACCTTCATGAAACACATGGAGCTCTGCTTCCACCTTCATGAAACACATGGAGCTCTGCTTCCACCTTCATGAAACACATGAAGCTCTGCTTCCACCTTCATGAAACACATGGAGCTCTGCTTCCACCTTCATGAAACACATGGAGCTCTGCTTCCACCTTCATGAAACACATGGAGCTCTGCTTCCACCTTCATGAAACACATGAAGCTCTGCTTCCACCTTCATGAAACACATGGAGCTCTGCTTCCACCTTCATGAAACACATGAAGCTCTGCTTCCACCTTCATGAAACACATGGAGCTCTGCTTCCACCTTCATGAAACACATGGAGCTCTGCTTCCACCTTCATGAAACACATGGAGCTCTGCTTCCACCTTCATGAAACACATGAAGCTCTGCTTCCACCTTCATGAAACACATGGAGCTCTGCTTCCACCTTCATGAAACACATGGAGCTCTGCTTCCACCTTCATGAAACACATGGAGCTCTGCTTCCACCTTCATGAAACACATGGAGCTCTGCTTCCACCTTCATGAAACACATGAAGCTCTGCTTCCACCTTCATGAAACACATGGAGCTCTGCTTCCACCTTCATGAAACACATGAAGCTCTGCTTCCACCTTCATGAAACACATGGAGCTCTGGTTCCACCTTCATGAAACACATGGAGCTCTGCTTCCACCTTCATGAAACACATGGAGCTCTGCTTCCACCTTCATGAAACACATGGAGCTCTGCTTCCACCTTCATGAAACACATGGAGCTCTGCTTCCACCTTCATGAAACACATGGAGCTCTGCTTCCACCTTCATGAAACACATGGAGCTCTGCTTCCACCTTCATGAAACACATGGAGCTCTGCTTCCACCTTCATGAAACACATGGAGCTCTGCTTCCACCTTCATGAAACACATGGAGCTCTGCTTCCACCTTCATGAAACACATGGAGCTCTGCTTCCACCTTCATGAAACACATGGAGCTCTGCTTCCACCTTCATGAAACACATGGAGCTCTGCTTCCACCTTCATGAAACACATGGAGCTCTGCTTCCACCTTCATGAAACACATGGAGCTCTGCTTCCACCTTCATGAAACACATGGAGCTCTGCTTCCACCTTCATGAAACACATGGAGCTCTGCTTCCACCTTCATGAAACACATGGAGCTCTGCTTCCACCTTCATGAAACACATGGAGCTCTGCTTCCACCTTCATGAAACACATGGAGCTCTGCTTCCACCTTCATGAAACACATGGAGCTCTGCTTCCACCTTCATGAAACACATGGAGCTCTGGTTCCACCTTCATGAAACACATGGAGCTCTGCTTCCACCTTCATGAAACACATGGAGCTCTGCTTCCACCTTCATGAAACACATGGAGCTCTGCTTCCACCTTCATGAAACACATGGAGCTCTGGTTCCACCTTCATGAAACACATGGAGCTCTGCTTCCACCTTCATGAAACACATGGAGCTCTGCTTCCACCTTCATGAAACACATGGAGCTCTGCTTCCACCTTCATGAAACACATGGAGCTCTGCTTCCACCTTCATGAAACACATGGAGCTCTGCTTCCACCTTCATGAAACATTGATCTTCTCTGTCTTCTGCAGCCGTCCTGGTTCGTGCAGTCTCTGCTCTTCCAGCTCTGCTTGGAGACAAACAGAGTGGGGGGCCACGCCCTTCCACGGCCCACCCTGCAGGAGCTGCTGCAGGCCTGTCTCGTTCAAGCTCTGGACCAGTACCACAGTCTCACAAAGCAGGACCGGACCCGGGTAACTACCACATCTACCAGCACTGACGTCATCAAGTCACCCAGTTTATTCAATGAATAATTTTGAAGGATGTAAAAGTGAGACGACTCTTCCTCTTCTTGGATCAGGAGTGGGTCTTCCCCCTGTCCCAGAACCGAGCCCTGCAGTTGTTGTTTGACCTTCGTTACCTCAGCACCTCCCTGAGCAGCAGGCTGGAGGAGGGCCGGAGCTCACGCTCACATCAGGACCCCAGGTAGGAACCCAGATCTGGACACACGTGACACACGGAGCTATGAAAGAGGTTAATGCTGACTCAGCACCTGATGAGTTTTTTTTTCCCTAAATAACTACGGCGTACTTACATTTATGAAAACACTTCTGAGCATTTTTCATTGATCTAAACATTCACCTCAATGGGGTATAGTTTTCTATGAATTTTAGTTTATCAAACATTTCAAAATATTTAACTTTATTTAAAGAATCTTCACCATAGAAAAAAGTATCTCTTTTTAGTTCCAAATTGTTGTTCTCTTTCAAATCAGCTTTAGAAAACTGGCTCTGATTTTGTTTTATGCTACTTTTAGTCGAGTCAAGTCAAGTTCATTTATAGAGCACATTTAAAACAGAAACTGATATCAAAGTGTAAAAAAGCTAAGTCTGGTCCTCTGGACATTAAAAAAACAAAGCAAAAAAATTGTAGAATCATTTCGTCTTTCGTCCGAAAGACTTCCTCAGTCTGAGCTGCTGTATTCAGCTCAGTCTTATAAATAGCACCCTCTCACAGTGTTACACAACCAGTTGGCTGATGACAGCCGAAACCAGCTGCTCACATGATCAAGGAGGACCATCAGCCTAACGATGGATCGTTAGCACCCTGATGGTTGTTTGCTATTCACAGAGGGCTGAGTGATACTAGCAATAACAGCATTGTAAGAGGGGGACAGTTGAACCCAGAGGCCTCCACCCCTGTTTAATGATGGATGGTTTCTTTTCACAAAGATGGCCTCCTTTACTCCTCTCTCAAACCATTGTTCCTCTCTATCAAGGATGTGAACATCTTCATCCCTGAAAGAGTGACCGCTGGCCTGGAGATGAGTGTAGACCGCAAACAACCATCAGGGTGCTAACGATCCATAGTTAGGCTGATGGTCCTCCTTGATCATGTGAGCAGCTGGTTTCGGCTGTCATCAGCCAACTGCTTGATCCACTGTGGGAGGGTGCTATTTATAAGACTGAGCTGAATACAGCAGCTCAGACTGAGGAAGTCTTTCGGACGAAAGACGAAACGTTTCTGCAATTTTTTGTTTTGTTTTGTTTTTTTGAATGTCCAGAGGACCAGACTTAGCTTTTTTAGATTTTTCTACCTGGATTATTGAGCATGCATCAGGGTGTTATCAAAGTGCTTAACAACAACACTGGGAGTAAAATTAATGAAAAAGTATGAAACTAATGATAATACTGAGGAATTTTTTAAAAAGCATTTAAAACATAAACACAGAACAAAAAAAACAAAAACAGTAAATCAGCTCACACTGTATGAAATGTCTGCGAGAACAGATGTGTTTTTAGCAGGGATTTGATCTGAGGAAGGGAGGTGGTACTTTTAGCCTTTAGCTACCATTTCCCTCTATTAGCAGATAGTTATCAGTCTGCTTTATTAGCTACAATTGAACAAGTTTAGCTAATGTTGCTATTAATGTGCAAATTATTGCCACTGTTCCATTTTAATCTTTTAGCTGCTGATTTTTTAACTCTAGTCTTCTTTGCGCTAAATTTAGTCTGTTGTGACCGTTTAACTTCAACAAATTTCAACTAAATTTGTTTTAAGGTATTATTTTATTTATTGTGTATAAAGTGTCTTTGAGCTCCTTGAAAGAATATATTTTTCAAATTAACAACCAGGACAGTTCAGCTATGGGAAAATGATCATCTTGATTATTTTAATTTGTATTGTTATAGTTAATGAAAACAAGTCATTTGAATAAGGAAACATTGCAGTTTTGGGACTTCAAACAGTAATAAGCCTTTAAGGTGAACTCTTCCTGGACACTTTTCTGCACCGCTTCAAATGTATAAAATAATTAAAACAAATAATCAGCAGCATTGTGCTTTTTAAATATAGGCTGTATAAAATCAGAACGTTTCCCCACCAATTTTTTTAAACTTCTTTTTAAATATCATTATGGTGTTGTCACATTTTTTTTCACCATGTTTTATTCTGTTGTATATTCTATTCACCGAAACATTCTACCATATGTTGAATTATTACATTTTTAATAAATAAATGGCCAAATAGCCTAAATTTCTTGATTATTAACAAACTTCAACAAAAAATATGATAAAGTTTTAGATCAATAGAACATTCATTGATTCAACACAACGCATACAATGTTTCTGTAAGATAAATTCATAAATGTTCAAGACAAAAACTGTAAAATAATTCTAAATATATTTTCGTAAAATGAAACTGCTTCACAGAGGAACCTAAAATTCACACTACAGCTATTATTAATGCAAAAAACATGTTTTAAAACTGTTGTCATATAACCCCTTACTGAGGTGATGATCATGAGTAAGTTATGGGTGATGATGATAATGTTGAGTTGATGGAATGATGGTGATGATGTCAATGATGACGATGGTGATGATGATGATTCAAGGATTGTCATTCACATCACATGTGGTACATGAGGTGGAACGAAACTATGTACACAGGGTCCCAGTTTCATCCAACAAAAATACAAATTGTAAAGAAAAACAGTAATAAGATCTAAGATATCAGAATAAACTTTGTCTTTGCACCAAGGGACAGCAAGAACATGTATGTACAGTCGTCCAAAAGATGGGCGGCGTGTACGAAGCTGCTACTATATGAGCGCGGCCCTCTTATTCTTATTCAGAATAATATTTTGCTTAGATGAGAAAAGGGAAGAAAAACATGAGGAGAGATGGTATAAAAAAGATCTCACACCGTGTCCTAGACAGGGCACACGGTTTGAGGCATCAAACTTCCTGCGTTGCAGCACTGGCATTGGCTGTAACTTTACATGTGGTTGAAACCATGTGTAACGTTACAACCAATCACCAAAACCTGACCCCTAAAGAAGAGGCATATTTTGATACATATACCGACCGAAGTACGGTAGTTCAGTCGGTACCATAAAATAACCGAAGTTCGGTACTCAGCCCTAGACTCATCACAGTCTTATTGCTCTGGATGTTGTGGGGCCTTGCATCATTGCGTGGACATCGGGGGCAGTGGCACTGGATTGGAACACTGACGTCGTGGTTTGCTGGAGGATGTGCTCCAATTATAGTATAGGGCCATTACTCTCCTTATCCTCCCTGGTAAAGGGGCACTGGAGATGTGAGTCAGATTGTTGGTTGCCCCTCAGATCCAGGAGGAACAATGCAGGTTCTGTACTGGCCGTCGCATTGCCGGTAGTAAGTCAGACCCCTTCAGGGTGGGAGTTGGACTCCACCAGGGCCTGTTGTCACAGATTCTGTTCATAACTTTTATGGATAAAATTTCTCTGTGCAGCCTGGGGGTGGAGGGAGTCATGTTCGTTGGCCTCAGGGTTCCATCCCTGCTCTTTGCAGATGATCTGGTCCTGTTGGCGTTAGGGGTGGGCGATATGGCTCAAATATAATATTGTGATATGTCAGAGCATTCTGGCGATAACGATAAATTTAATGATATAACAAAAAAGAAACAACCCCCCTTCCCCCCCAGAAATTATAGTTATTCATTTGACAAAATTAACGTAACCTGTTGCTTTGCAGTATTATATAATAACAAAAAAAACAAGGGTTAATTTTACTGAAATTGCTATATTTAGTAAAGTATTCAGTCTCAAAGTATAAAAATGGTCCTTCTGTTATTTAGATTGAAAAAGTCTGCACAACATATAGATCAACAAAATCCACCACAAAAACTAAAGTGCAGGTGAAGTTTCTCAAAATAACTGAATAAAATGAAGCTTAAGATCTGTTAAATGCAACAAAATATACAACAAAATATATGTTGCCTTTAAATGAGCTATAACTTCCAAAACTTAACAAGGTGATCAGCTGACCCTGAAGCTTGTTGGTGTTTCAGCTTCTGCTGTTCTTGCAGGAATGATTCATTTCTCTGATGCTCTGTCTTTGATCACCTGCGTGTTTTCTTGGTCCGTGGATGGACCAACTGTGGAACTAATAAGAGATAGACCTGCATGTGTTTGTACCGACAGTTGAGTGTGGGACACCCGCACCGGCAGTCCAGAGCAGGGTTGGGGGAGAGAAAAAAGATGAGCTGCGTTTGTACCGGCAGTTTAGAGCGGGAGACACGCAGCCGAGAGCTGCGCCCGCACCAGCAGCTTAGAGCGGGATGGTGGGAGGGAGTTGAGCAGTCTGTACCTGCAGTTTAGAGCTGGATGGAGAAACGCAACCAAGCCGCGCGTTGTTTGTTTTTAGCTTTTTAGCTAGCTAGTATTGCGCGCAACTAGTTAGCGTTACACCAATATTGACAGGTGGAGGGAGAGGTGCGCAGTTTGGTAGTGCGGCGCGCTCGGTTCTGTTAACGGGGCGGGGTGGGGCGCTTGACGTATTACATCATGAACTTAGCATATCATGATATCATTTATTTTCCCGGGCAAGCTTTTTTTGTTTACTCATATTATTGTGAGCGATATGATATGGCCCAGCCCTAGTTGGCGTCATCTTCAGCTCTCACTGGAGCAGTTCACAGCCAAGTGTGAAGTGGCTGGGATGAGACTCAGCACCTCCAAATCTGAGGCCATGGTCCTCAGTTGGAAAAGGCTAGATTGCTCTCTTCGGGTCAAGGGTGAGATTCTGCCTCAAGTGGAGGAGTTCAAGTATTTCTGGGTTTTGCCAGACTATCTCAGCCAATAGAGCATGAGACTCTTAATCTCAGGTTCGTGGGTGGGGGCACCTGTGGCTGAGTCCTTAAAGTAGTTGTCCTCCAATTGGAGATTTGGGGGTTTGATTCCACCAGCAGTCATATGCTGAAGTGTCCCTGGGCAAGACACTGAACCCCTCAGTGCCTCCGATGTGTGTGCCATCAGTGTATGAATGTGATAAAGCTCTGATTAGTCTCTGTACATAAATAGTAGAGTGTTGTATGAATGGGTAAATGATGGCACAGATTGTGGTGTAAGGCGCTCTGAGTATCTTGATAAGATAGTGCTATATAAGTACAGTCCATTGTATAAATTAATTGAATTGAATTGAACTGACCACTCTGCTCGAGCTGCTGCCCCCAAGACCCGATTTTGGAACAAGCGGAAAATGATGAATGGAGGCATGAATTTTCATTCATTCAACCTTTATTTATACAGGCTATCCTCGTTGAGCCACGGGGACTCATTTACAAGAGGGACCTGTCTCACTCACACCCAGGGTCAATTTTAGAGTTACCAATCAGCCTAACATGCATGTTTTTGGACTGTGGGAGGAAACCGGAGCACCCGGAGAAAACCCACGCATGCACGGAGAGAACATGCAAACTCCACCCAGAAAGGCCCCCGGACCGGCCGGGATTTGAACCTTGGACCTTCTCGCTGAGAGGCAGCAGCTCTACCAGTTGCGCCACCGTGCTGCCCATGCCATCCCCATCCCATGAATGGATGGTTCATTCAAAAAAGTGGCACTTTCCTGCAGTTTTCTACGTTAATGCTTGATTGTTAGCAATAAGTTTGAGTTTTTATTTGTTTTTTAAAATGTTGGGCCACATATCTTCTAGATTCCATGAGATTTGTGATTGGTTGGAAAGTTTCATCGACCCCTTTGACCTGGATGTGTTCACCCCTCTGCTGAACGCCAACCTCAGCCGCCTGTCACAGAGGACCTCGGTACGTTGCAGCCACATGACAACACATGAAGGAAAGATGAAAATCACAGCTGACGTTGTTTATAGAAACGTTTTGAGTAAAGATGCTGCTGATGAACTGTTGATAACTGTGCCTTTCAGGTGCTGCTGGGTTTGCTTACTGGCTCAGAGAAGCAGTTTACTTCACGGAGCAGTGCTCTGAACCCCCAGGAACCTTACAACATCCTGCCACTGGCCAGCAGCCAGATCAGGTCAGAGGTCACCATCAGTTCAGGGGATATTTCAGCTTTTCAAAGTGGCTTTCTATGTGAAAGTTTCAAACAATTAATGGTATGCCACTTGTATGCTCAGTTAATTTATGACAGGACTGATGAGCTAACGAGCACATTCTGTGGTCATTTATAAGCACAAAGCAGCAGCAACTCGTAGCGCTGTCTGGTGAAAAAACAACACAGTCTGAAACTCACAGCACTTTAAATTTAAAACTAGCATTAGCAGGACCTGCTATAAAAAATTTAGATAATTTATTTTTGAACCACGTTTTTTTATGATTAGTTGATGAAAGTGTTGCAGAAACTGAAGGCTTCAGTATGTTTAGTAACTATACTGTACAGTACATAGAAAAGCCAATTGGTAAAGTTCTCTATCTAAGGAAGCCAGCAGACTCGTTAAATCTTTACTTCGTCGCAGTCTCCCATCCTGAGCAAGCACAATGGCAACAGTGGAAATGAAAAATTCCCTTTTAAAAGGAAAAAAACCCCAGCAGAACCAGACTCAGGACAAGCGGCCATCTGCTTTGACTGGCTGGTTTGAGAAGGCAGGAAAAAGAGAGAAACAAACGCAGAAAGGCAGGTCCAGATGTAGATGCAGGTGAACCTGAAAAACAAAACACATTTTAAGGATAGAAAAAAAAGACAAATACAAAACAGGTTGAGCAGAGTAATAAAGACAAAGCAGAGTGAGAAAATGTGATCAGTTTGTCCTCCAGCAGTCTAAGTCTAAAGCAGCAGAACTAAGGGATAGCTCAGGAAACCTAAGCCAACCTTAACTATAGGATTTATCAAAAAGGAAAGACTTAAGCCCAGTCTTAAAACTGGACAATGTGTCAGCCTCATGGACAGAAACTGGAAGTTGGTTCAAGTTGGTTCAAGTTGGTTCAAGTTGGTTCAAGGCTCAATGGGATTAACCTGAATGAATAAAGGTTAAATGAATGATTCCACAAGAGAGGAGCCTGGAAACTGAAAGCGCTGCCTCACATTCTGCTTTTGGAACCTCTAGGAACCATTAGTAAACCTGCAGTTAGAGAGCAAAAGTGCTCTGTTAGGAAAATATGGAACAATAAGATCTCAAATATAAGATGGAGCTAGGTTGTTGAGAGCTTTGTAGGTTAGAAGTAAGAATTTAAATTCAACTCTGGATTTGACATGGAACCAATGGAGAGAAGCTAAAACTGGAGAGATATGATCTCTCCCAGTAACTTCAGTTAAGACTCTGGCAGCAGCAGTTTGGATCAACTGAAGACTTTTTAAAGAAGTTTCTGGACACCAGATAACAAACCATTGCAATACATAGTTCCCAGACACGCCCCCATACCGGCTTCCGCACCACATCTGAAGGCAGAGAAAGGCAAAATGGCGAACTAGCAGAGCAAATTATACGGACAAAAACACGAGCTACCACAGCTTCACCAAGGAACAAGAGCAAACTGGCAGTGGTCGAGTTAAATGAGTTTGAGAAAGAAATCATGGCAGACGAATCAGACAACTTGTCACAAAGTAGTTACTCCGATATCATTAATTATTTAATTACTACAAAGAGCGCACACCGGCTTCACAGCACACCGGCTTCACAGCACAGAGCTTCACAGCTTTAAATCCAAAAAAGATGTGTAAACTGTCTCAATCAGATCTAACCAGCTAAAAAAAGGTTTAACTAAAATAACACACAGCCAGCACAAACAGTCCAGGCTGAACACAGACCAGAACCAGCACTTTGAGTGTTACCGTGTTGGAAGTTAGCATGTTGTTAGCATCTGGAGCGGATGGTCCGTCGAGCTCATCGGACGGCGTGGATCCGTCGCGGCCGCGGAGGCACGTCCCATGGGACCGACGCGTCGCCCGCACGACTTGGCTCCCGTCCTCCTTCTCCCACTGGGACGGTCTCACCGCCGGGCCCGGTGGACCGTGAAGAGGCCGCGTTAGCGAGATGCTAAGCTAGCCACAGCATGCAAGACGGTGTCACTAAAATAATGGGAAAAAAAACAAACAAAAAAACAGCTCTAACACACAGACAGTTGTACTCTAACATTGTTTCACAAAATGATTTATGTAGAATATTTTGTTTACCGGCCAAAAGCACGATCTTCTGAGCAGATCCAAGCAGAGATGGGGCGGTGTGAGTTTCTCCGATGAAATAAATCCTTCACGTTTTCTTTTTTTTTTGATGAAGTGAAACCTGCGCGTTGCCCAAACGTCTACCCGACTGGAACACCCACTGACACAACACGAAGTAACCATTGCAATTAATTAGAAATTAACAAAAAAAAACACGTGAAAAATACACATCCAGTAGAACGCGCTCCAACTGCTGCTTAGCCTACCTGTGGGAGGGTCAAACAGGACAACCCACAGATGTGACGTCACATGGGAACTATGTATAGTCCAGTCTAGACGTGACAAATGCATGAACTAATTTTTCTGCATCATTTTAGATCAGATGTTTCTCATTTTAGTGATATTATGCAGGTGAAAGAAGGCAATTCTAGTAAGGTTTTTAAAGTGGGAGATAAACGACACGTCATGATCAAAAATAACACCAAGATTTTTAACATTAGAGCTGGAGGCAGATTAATGCCATCTAAAGAGGGAGAAATACTGAAAATTATTCTTAAGGTGCTCAGGTCCAAAAACTAAAACCTCAGCAGAAAATTTAGCGTCATCCAAGATTTATGTATTTAAGACATGCTTGTAATTTAAAGCCCTATTCGCACGGGATTAGTTTTACCTAAGGACCAGAGTAATCTTCCCAACGTCTGCTTTTTATGTGGCACATTCGCACGGGATAACCAAAGTTTGATGTTTAGCTGAAATTTACAAACATCTTCGGGTTCTGATGTTAACGCGCTGCATTGTCACGACCGGGCCGGTCCATGTAATGTGTTTAATGTGCGGTCCTGAAAGGTCTCAGGCTTTGATGTGGTTTTACGAATCAGCACAAAGAAAACTAAAGAATGCACAATATAAAATACTGTAGTGTTAATCTACTTGTTGAGGAGGAGGCAGGTCCGACCGGCCGGTTTAAGAGGTAAAAAAACCACGTTAAGCTCAGATGGTCAGCGGTCACCGGCCGCTCACCCGCACGGCCGGTGACCCCTGACCCGCCGGTTGAAATGGACTGGAGACCTGTCCAGGGTGTCCCCCACCTCTCGCACAGTGACTGCTGGACATAGGCACCAGTGATCCTGCAACCAGAAAAGGAAGAAGCAGGTAAAAATATGGATGGATGGTTTGCACGCGCGTGTCTGCACCTCCTGTCATCTGCATGAAGGAAGCAGCAGCTCATAAAAGCCAAAGCGAAAAATAAAAATATGGTATTTAATGACCGGCCGGTTTAAAGAGGTTTAAAAAAAAAAGCCACGTTAAGCTCAGATGGACAGCTGTCAGCTGAGTGAAGCTGACACCCCACCCACCAAAGCAGCTTAACGAAAATTTTAATGGCACAAACCAGCATAAACGTAGCACTAACCACTCATTGTATTAGATTTTTTTTTGTGGACGTGGGTGGGGTGTCCGCTTCACGCAGCTACAGCTGTCACCAGCTGTGCGTGTGAGCGGCTGCGCATCCGTTGACCCACAGGATGAAATGGACTGGAGATCTGTCCAGGTATCCTCCACCTCTTACACAGTGATGGCTGGGCATGGGCACCTGTGACTCCCGCTACCCGAAAAGGAAGAAGCGGGTAAATATAATGGATGGACAGATGGGTCAGTTGATCATGCGCTCATCTCCGCACCTCCGGTTGCGATGAAGGAAGTAGAAGCTCATAAAAGCCAAAGCTAAAAAGAAAAATAGCCTACATTAAATATAAAAATAAAATAAAATAAGCCGAAGCGAGCAGCACGTTCATTTAAAATAGCTTTGTTCTATATTTTCTCAAATAATTTTGCTTAAACAAAACCAAAAAACCCTTCATTACGTATTGGATCCTGTGCATTTCTGTCCAAATCACAGAGATGCCTATTCACATTGGATTAGTATTATCACAGGACCTCGGAGTTCAGCAAAATATAGTAGGTAATTTGCGGGGGGAATTTTCACTTTACAAATTACTGACATGGCCGATTCGCACGGGATTAACAGCACAGACAATCTCCGTAATTATTACAAATATCATGTGGCCCTAGGTAAAACTAACCCCGTGTGAATAGGGTTTAAGTAACTGATTCGATTCATTGTATCATCAGCATAACAATGAAAATTTATCCCATGCTGTTTAATAACTTTACCTAATGGAAGCATATGTATAGTAAAGAGTGTTGGTCCAAGCACTGAGCCCTGGGGAACTCCATGACTAACTTTGGTTTATGAAGATTTATTTACAAATTGGAATCTATCAAATAAATATGATTTAAACCGTTTTATAGCCGTTTTTGTAATTCCAATATCATATTCAAGCCTCTGTAGTAGAATATTGTGATCAACTGTATCAAATGCAGCACTGAGGTCTAACAGGACCAGTATAGACACAAGTCCATTGTCCGAGGCCATGAGAATATCATGAGTGACTTTTACCAGTGCAGATTCTGATGGGTTTTTGAAACCAAACCCTGCAGCAACATCTACTAAAATGAATCACACAAGAAACAAGAGTTAGCATTTCATATAGAACTTTACAAAGTGGGGCCGTCTCCTAAAACAGGCGGAGAACGAGTCCACTTTACAAATGGTCGTCTCAGCCTTTTATTCACTCAGTGGGTAGGCAGTTTCACAACAAAACAGGTTCAAACATCTTTCACACAATAGATGTGTCTCAGTTTTGGCTGAATCAGGAACGACAGCTTAGTGTATTACTAGTTGATGTTTTTCTTAGTTAATTCTAGATGTTATTACTGTTTTTCTCTTTCATTTGTTGTTGGATGTAACTGGGACCCTGTGTACATAATCTCGTTTTCATCACATGTACCACATGCGGTGCAAATGACAATAAAGACTCTCTGACTCTCTGACAGGTCTTGAAACAAAGGAAACATTATTTTGATGCTTCTGTTTTTCAGTAAACAAGTATTGTGTAAGACAAATATTTCTCAGTGAGTGAACAGATACATGTTTCATGTTATAAGTCTTAGATGATAAACATTAAAATACCCTAACAGATTCAGTACTATGATGAGCTCTGAACCCTGACTGAAACTCTTCAGATTATTTATTTGTAGATGTTCACGATCCCCCGTCTTACAATGCTGTCATTGCAAGTTTGGAATTTAGATTCTTCTCAGGTGTAGGTGATTTGACTCAGACTTTTTTCTAGCTATGTGGGCGTTATTGTAACTGTAACACTCCGCTTGTTGTGGTATGTAATCGCCCTCTAATCTGACTTTATTTTTTATGTGTGTAGCCATGCTGACCTATCATCTCCAACATCGCTCTGTAAATGCTCTCATTTCTTGTGGTGCCATCCATCAACACGATCATAGAGGAAGTGGAGGTTCAGATGTAGTTTGCAGTTTTGCTGGGCGAGTCATCCAGTGACGGCTCCGCTGGTCAGTCAACGGTTGCTGTCTGCTCATGTCACCTCGGAGCAGTTCGCTTTGAACCATGAACAATGTGGTCCCATAAACCGGGCTGAGTGGGGTGGATACTGGTAGAGGGAAGGCCCTTAACTGGTGCGTTGTGATGTGGAACCAATGAGAGTTGAGACGTGGCAAAGTGCCATAAAATTAGCTGAGGAGTTAATGTCATTTCCATTAGCTCTGAAGCTAATAGCTCACTTTGGATCTAACGCAACAACTCAGTCATTTCTGCATTCTCCTCTCTGTCAACACGCCCCAGTTCACATTAAGGGGCTGAACGTCAGATAATCAAAATTAACATTCAAACTGCACCGGAAAAAAAACAATCTACGTCATTTACCCAGAATGCATTGCTGCTTGAATAAAATGGTGGTGCCCGTGTGTCAGTAATAACATTTTTTTAATTAAAAGTAAGCAGACTACTGATCCTGATGCTGCTCAATAATCCAGGTAGATACATCTAACCAGGTCTGCACGGATTCTTCTTGTTGAAACGTTTCGTCTTAAACAGTCTACAGTATTTAATGGTCTCATTTTTAGAGCTGAATGTTTATCAGATAAGATCTATTGTTGCAACTAGTTTGAGAGCTCTTTAAATCACTGTACCTGTTACGTTGCACAGTCCAGCATTAACACACAATTCCTACAGGAAATGACCCCAGGCTGCACCAGAAGTGCTATAGCTAGTTGCTGCTGTTGTTTGCTTGTGTGTGACTCTAATGGAACAAAGACTCAGACTAGCCTAACTATTCATAACTTTTGCAGTGAAATCCACTTCAGAATATCATTAATATCCTTTAAACTATGTGAAAGAGAAGTTTTTCTGTTTTAACATCTGGCATCGTGGATATTCTGACATGAAAAATGAACAATGACACAATAAACAGTGTGCTTCAGAGGCAGATGTTCAGAGTGGTGGAGTTCAGTCAAAGATGGATATTTTGATGTTTCTGCAGAGGTCAGGACTCCCCGGTGGTCCTGACCACGTGTTTCTAATGTTGTCTGCTGCTCTGCAGGTTCGGCTTGTTGCCTCTCAGCATGTCGAATGCACGGAAATCCAAGAGCTCGTCGGTGGGAGTGGACCCTCCTCAGACCACGGTGAGGAAAGGCTGCTGAGTGTCGTCTTTTGTGTTGTGCTGCAGTCGGAGCTTATTTAATCTGGGTAAAGAGTTCTGTGTTGAACCCTCCTCTCCCCGTCCAGCACTTCTGAGTACGAGACCACCCCCCACCACCACCACACTTCCAGGCAAGTTCATCATTGGTGTGGTGTTTGTGCTCTGGTTGGGCTGTGGTTTGGTGCACCTTCAGAGTGGGAGTGCTTCATTAATTCAGTTTGGACCATGCTGATCTTTAGCCGTTTTCGCATTGACCGGCCCTCAATGGCCCGGGCCGCCCTGCCCCGCCTTTTAACCCGGGTTCAGCATGTTCGCATTTTCCTTTTTTTCCCCGGGTCCGCCCTCGTTTTGGAACCATCTCCACCATGGTTCTGATCGGGCCGGGCTCCCCCGGCCCAGTTTGACGTCATTTACTGCTCACATTTGATTCGTTGTTTGCAGCAGGGGCTGGACTCGTTCTAATGGTGTGATCACACCGAACAGCGTTTCAATGGCAGGAGCGTCCAGCTTACATGCAAAGTCAATGGGGGACGCGCTTCCAGCCGCGTCTTGGCGTCGGGCGTCACGTCGCGTGCGTGTTGAGCGTGCTGGAAAGCGTTTTCCGTGCACGTGAACCGGCTTCAGCCTCCAAAGCACGCATTCAACATGCTGAAGATTTCGCCGTTCAAACTTTCAAACGCCGCTCAACTCTACCTGATTGGTTGGTGTGTCAACCAATCAGGGAGAGTCGGGGGGAGAAGAGAGGGGGAGAAGAGAGGAGGAGAAGAGAGGGGGAGAGTCCCTATGTGACGCGGAAACGAGGGGGCGCGCGCACTATGTGACGTATTGTTTGTGGGACACAGAAAAGACCCGCGAGGTCGTGTACTATGGAAGAGAAACTCATTGTAGCTGTGTGTTCGCGACAAGTCCTTCACGACCAGTCAAGTCTGCTCCACAGAGACAGAAATAAAAAGCTCCTCGCCTGGCGGAGTGCAGTGAGGAGGACTCGGTATACCGGTAAGCTCCTCCCACACACCCCGCAGCAGTTTCGCGTTCTGGCGTTCTGGTCCAAGTAGGTCTGGACACCAAGTGCGTCCACTTGCGTGCGTGACGAGCTTTTTGGAGGTTGAAACGCTGTTCGGTGTGATCACACCATAACAACCTCAGCGCGAGGGCTGCATTTCATTAAAATTTAACTACAGAAACCCCTAAAAAAATTATTAGCTGAATTAGTTTCTCTGAGTTTAATTTTAATAACTGATTACAAATCAGCTTATGTTAGAACGTAAATAACACGAAGCGCGCACCCATTTCCGCCTTTCAGCGCGAGCTGAATGTCATTAAAATATAACTAAAATTGTCTAACTGTTGCGCGCAGCCAGGGTTTTAAAATATAACTAATAATCTCTAACTTCTACGTGCAGCTAGAATGTTAAGAGGGGTGATTCCTATATAGGTAAGGTGGACTCCTAAATAATCAATCCGCCGCTGTAGCTCAAAGAGATTGCGCACTGCTGTTACACTCTTTTATCTTGCCCCGAGGAAGCGGGTTCGCTTCCCACCTGGTACAAAGTTATTTTACTTCTTTTTTTTAATTGGAGTAAATAAAAAGGAGTTTGTTAACCAAACAAACTCCTTTTTATTTAAAAGAAAATGTGAATAATAAAAAAAAAGTAAAATAACTTTGTACCAGGTGGGAAGCGAACCCGCTTCCCCGGGTCAAGATAAAAGAGTGTAATAGCAGTGCGCGATCTCTCTGAGCCACAGCGGCGGATTGATTATTTAGGAGTCCACCTTACCCATATAGGAATCACCCCTCTTAACATTCTAGCTGCACGTAGAAGTTAGAGATTATTAGTTATATTTTAAAACCCTGGCTGCGCGCAACAGTTAGACAATTTTAGTTATATTTTAATGACATTCAGGTCGCGCTGAAAGGCGGAAATGGGTGCGCGCTTCGTGTTATTTACGTTCTAACATAAGCTGATTTGTAATCAGTTATTAACAAATATTAAACTCAGAAACACTAATATATATACTCAGCAAACAAATATTTTTTAGCGGCGTCTCCTCTTAAAACACTGTAAGCGCGCACACAAGAACACTCCACCCACGTCAAGTGAACACTCCACCCACTTCAAGTGAACACTCCACCCACTTCAAGAGAACACCCCACCCACTTCAAGGCTTGCTCTCCACATAATGCGTAAAGAACGGGGGCGGGCCAGGGCTGGCTCTGGGCCAACCAGGGACGAGCCGGACTCAGGAGGGCCGTGCAATGCGAAAACGGCTTTTGTTACCAATACTTTCTGCATCCTCAGGTTTTCACACAAGTCCTAAAAGTAGATCAAGAGAACCCAGTTAAACAAATAAAACAAAATATTATACTTGGTCATAAATTTATTGAGGAAAATTATTAGGGATGCACCGATAAATCGGCCGGCCGATCGATCGGCCCCGATTTCCTTAATTTGGGGAGATCGGTGATGGGCCGATCTTTAAATGAGAAGCCGATTTTATCCACCGATCGCATCTGCCTCCGTAAAGGTCGGAAAATCATGAAAATTTAAGGTGCATTTTGACCTTTTAACACCTGAAAATCGGTATCGGCCAAAATTGGAATCGGCAGGTCAGACGTTCTAAAAATCAGTGATCGGCCAGAAATTTGAAATCGGTGCACCCCTAAAAATGATCCAGTGTTACATGTTTGTGAGTGGTTCTGGTCTCCTGGTCTTGAACAGTCACTGTGGTACCAACTGAACAGCTGCTGAGGAGTCGCCTTTTACAGCCTCGCTCACTGAGTGAGTGTAGAGCGCCACCTAGTGGGCTCATGTTAAAATCAAAAGTGGAGGCATGGATGTAAAAACAACATTATTGAAAGTACAGTACAGTAGTCCCTCATTTATTGTGGGGATCCATACCCTGAAGCCCCATGATAAGTGAAAAACCACCAAGTAGGAATAGTATTGGTAGTACAAGTAGTAAGTAGTAGTTTATTTTAGTATTTATATTTCCAGTACATATAAAGGTGTTTTAAATCCTTCCCACACTCTTGCAATATTCTAAACAATGTTTCTAAACTCTAAACCACACATGTCAAAGTGCCGGCCCGCGGGCCAGATCCGGCCCACAAATTCATTATTTATGGCCCCCTGGATGATTTTTTTTTTTTTTGTGATGGCCTCCCTTCTCCCCTTACAGCCATCCTCTCCACACCATTATTATGAAATATTTATTCTAGTAATTATCTAGTGGAGTTTTTTTTATTTATTATTTATTTATAACATATTTGTTATAAACAGCTACATTATAAAACAATGTAAAATACTAAAAGCAGGAACATGTCTGTGTTGATTTATGCCAAGAACTTAGCAGATGTAAAGCTATTTAATATTTTATTTAATCCATTTATTCATTTATTTAAAAGAGATAAAATAAAACAAATTACCGTAATCAAAAAGAAAACATTGAATGAAAAGAGTGCAGAAAGAAGAAAAAAAATCTTATATCACCCCCTTATAATAAATATTGAACCAGTCCGGCCCTTGGCTTGTAGCAAATTAGTTTTTTTGGCCCTCGGTGTATTTGACTTTGACACCCCTGCTAAAAAGAGCACAGCATGTCATGATTTCAGCTCCCTGCCTCCTCTGCTCTTTGCCACCTGCAAGCGCTCTTGGCCACGCCCACTTCTCCACTCTGTACAGAAATCAGCTGCAGCAGGAAGTTTATCCTGCAGTGTGGGCTGCACAAAGGAGCAGCAGGTGCTAAATAATTTAAAATAACTTCATGAAAGTTTCATAAACTCCAACTTTCATTACTTTATGAAAGTAATCCTTGGATGCACTGTATGTCTACAGCGGATTAACTTTTGAAATCAGTCAAATTCAAGATGGCCGCCACATCCCTCCAGATGTTTGTATGTGTGTGACCTTTGTCTTGTCCCGCCAATCACTTCTGATCTCAAGAATATTTAATGAAGCTGCATACACATGTGCATCATCAGTAGACGAAGTGTTGTGTACACTTTCATCTCCCCAGCTCCAAAGTCAAGGTCACAAGTCAAGGTCAAAGGACAAGTTGTTTGCTTGTCCGAGCCATAACTTCTTATCTGCTCAAGATAAATTCTTGCAACTTGATCCAAATGTGTACCACAACTAGACGGTCTGTTGCTTAATCTGTCATCACCCCAGCTCCAAGGTCAAAGGTTATCTGAGGTCTTTGCTCGATGGGTGTATAATGTGCCATTTGCGGTACTTCTGTTACTATACAATATGATCTTAGTGTAAAACTTTGCATGCCTTCAAAGAAGGCTTTGTTTTTATCTAAGGGACTGTTCAAATAAAGTAAACCCATGCAGATGAAACTCAGAACTAGACTGAAGAAGAGCTTCAAGCGTGGCTGTAACCTGGATCAGGTCTGAGAGCAGGGCTGTGTACGAGCTTCTCGTCAGACAAGACAGTTAGTGACTGCTTGTGTCTCCTTCCTCCAGCAGGCTCGTCAGTCCTCGTCAGCAGGAAGTGAGGACAGTTTCCGTCCCGGCAGCCTCTTCAGACAGCTTGCCGATCAGGACGAAGACTCTCCGTCCCCGTCACTGTTCAAACTCAGCTGGCTGTCTGGCATCGCCAAATAACTCTTTGTTACTTTTTGATTGCATTTTCAGAGACTCTATAAAAGCACCATGTACAGTCAATATTTTGTCTTTGTGTTCATTTTGATTTATTCATTGACAGTTTGAAAATACTGTCTGTCCTGTATCAAAGTTCATGCTCAGTAATCCAGGTAGATAGATCCATCAAGTTCTCTGGACGGTTTCTTCTTGTTGAAATGTTTCATCTTTCATCCAAAAGACTTCATCAGTCTGAGGAGCCACGACAAACTCAGTCTTATAAACAGCACCTCGCATAGTGGGTCAACAAGTTTGACATTTTGATCCAGGGGGGAGCTAGGGGGTGATATAGCTCTCCCTGGTAAAGTCATAGCACCACCTTAGCACCCCCAAGAAAATATCAAATGTTTTTTTTTCCCCATCTAAGTTACTGGTAATATTCTTGAATATGTAGTTGTTGTGATGTTTTCCTCACAAAACACAACTAATTAAAAAAACAAAACAATCAATGCTTGTATTGAGTTTTTAAAAAGTCCGATCTCACAACAGGAAATGAACCTCCGAACTGGAAGTGAAAATTCAACTGAAAGTCCATTAAACATTTGAAAAGTGCACGAAATGCAAAATTGAACCGTTTTCTATTACCCAGTTAGCGTAGAATGGAATCAGGTAGGAGGATTTATTTGGAAGCAGACTGCATCCGACAAATAAACAATAATTTGGAAGAAGGATCAAGCCTACGGCCGTCCTTCCACATCTATGGAGAATGCTGCCAACGCTGGACAGCTGGAGGATGGAGCAGCACGTTCAGCTGCCTTTGGGCAGCAGTTCCCAGTAAGTCGTCCTCATGGTCTATCCTCATGGTCTATCCTCATGGTCTATCCTCATGGTCTATCCTCATGGTCTATCCTCATGGTCTGTCCTCATGGTCTATCCTCATGGTCTGTCCTCATGGTCTATCCTCATGGTCTATCCTCATGGTCTATCCTCATGGTCTATCCTCATGGTCTATCCTCATGGTCTATCCTCATGGTCTGTCCTCATGGTCTATCCTCATGGTCTATCCTCATGGTCTATCCTCATGGTGTATCCTGGTCTGATCCACCAGCAGAACCCCAGAAAGACAAGTGATGCTTCAACACTGACCCAGTAAGGAGCAGAAACTGGTGACGTTTGATCTGGTTATGACATTTTTAGCTGATGCATCTTGGTAAATCATTTTCTGGCTTGCAGTGATAATAAATTACTTCATCTGATCACATTAAATAACTTCTTTCAACCAAAATCTAAAGTAAAATATTTATTAAAACAGTCAAACTTTGTCTAAATTCATGCGCAAATAGAACTGAAATAATTCCTGCTCAAAGAGTTAATTTTGCCTTTAAATAAGAGAATTAGGCCTTGACTGATTCATTATTATTCTTTATTGATGTTGAAAACTGGGGCGTGAGATCGATAGGCGGATAGGTGCAGCGTCCGCAGTGAAGCGGGCGCTGTACCGGTCTGTCGTGGTGAAGAGAGAGCTGAGTCGAAAGGCAAAGCTCTCAATTTACCGATCGATCTACGTTCCCACCCTCATCTATGGTCATGAGCTTTGGGTTATGACCGAAAGAACAAGATCTCGGATACAAGCGGCTGAAATGAGTTTTCTCCGCAGGGTGGCTGGACTCTCCCTTAGAGATAGGGTGAGAAGCTCAGTCATCCGGGAGGGACTCGGAGTAGAGCCGCTGCTTCTCCACATCGAGAGGAGCCAGTTGAGGTGGCTCGGGCATCTGGTTAGGATGCCTCCTGGACGCCTCCCTGGTGAGGTGTTCCGGGCACGTCCCACCGGGAGGAGACCCAGAGGAAGACCCAGGACGCGCTGGAGGGACTATGTTTCTCGGCTGGCCTGGGAACGCCTTGGGATTCCCCCGGAGGAACTGCTCCAAGTGGCTGGGGAGAGGGAAGTCTGGGCCTCCCTACTTAGGCTGCTACCCCCGCGACCCGACCCCGGATAAGCGGAAGAAGATGGATGGATGGATGGATGGATGTTGATTCTTAGTTTAATTATTTTTGTAATAAAACTTCATAGACAACTTTGGTTTCTTCATTCAGATGAATATTCATGTGTTCTGGTATAGAACTCCCTGTAATGAACAGATTCTACTTCAGTGACTGATTCTGATCATTAAAGGTGAATATATTAATGAAGTTGTTGTTGGTCAGTAAACTGACCAGCTGGTGCCAAATTTTATTAAATGAAACATAAATAAAACAAATGTAGTGGAGTTGAGATGGAAAAGTGCCACCCTTCTTCCTCCATCTCACCTTCATTATTGCTACAAGCTTCTACCCTGAGGCTGATAGACTCATGACCCTAGTCATTCATTCAATTCATTATCAGGATTATTCATTATTTCAGGATTATCACTGGGAAAAAATCACTGTAATGCCACTTGATTGATATTTGCTGCTGATGATGCTGATCTCATGCTGCTGGTTTATTTCATGTTGCTGTGTTCACTAGTCCTCATCTGCTCACACAGACTCATGTTCGTGCTGCTGTCGTTTGGTGCATTGTTTCGTACTAGTAGTGCTTAGTGTATTCTTAGTTTAGTGTATTTCTTATTTCATATCTCGGATCTTATTAATGTTTTGTTTTGTTCATTCAACCTTTAGACAGATAAGTCGCATTGAGTCTAGAAGACTCATTTACAAGTGCGATCTACTTATACAGACAAAAAGTAATGAAACTAGACACATTAGGACATATTTTCTTTACAATTTGTATTTTTGTTGGATGTAACTGGGACCCTGTGTACATAGTTTCCACATCATGTACCACGTGATGTGACCTGGTCTAGAGGCAGACTTCAATAATGTTGATTTGTGTTCTCTTTATACCTCTCTCTCTCCTCTACTCTTATCACCTTCTTTCCCTTTTAACCCTTCTCCCACTTTTCTGCCTCTGTTTTCTACTTTGTCTTTTCATCCCGTGTCCATTACATCTTAAACAAATCCAAAATAAATTCTAATAAAGTTTTATTTATATATCAAGTGGCGCATAAGGCCAGCCATAATGCTCTGCTTGTGAAAGTAAATCTGTTGGGGATCACCTTGACACTCATACAATAATTAACAAGGGGTTAAAAAAAATAAAGGACTTTCCTTTTTGCTAAATCCTATCGTTAGGGTTGGCTTGTCATGCTGCTATAGGCTTAGACTACTAGAGGACAAATTGACCTAATTTCCTTAAATGAATTGTTAAAATTGAATAGTTTTCATTTGATATTATTTCTATCTTAACATGAATCTTGACCAGCCATTGTGTATCTGTTCTTACCAAACCCAGCCAGTTGAAGCTGATGGCCCCTTGTCCTGAACCTGGTTCTGCTAAAGGGTTCTCCTTCATGAAGGAGTTTTTCCTTTCCNGGACAAATTGACCTAATTTCCTTAAATGAATTGTTAAAATTGAATAGTTTTCATTTGATATTATTTCTATCTTAACATGAATCTTGACCAGCCATTGTGTATCTGTTCTTACCAAACCCAGCCAGTTGAAGCTGATGGCCCCTTGTCCTGAACCTGGTTCTGCTAAAGGGTTCTCCTTCATGAAGGAGTTTTTCCTTTCCACTGTCGCCTTCATGCTTGCTCAAGATGAGAGTTCTAAATGGACTGTTTTTTTATAGCACCTTTCTATCTTATGAAGACACTCAAAGTGCTTTACAACACAATCTGTGCCTCATTTACCCATTCATACAGCACTCTATTAAATCTGTACAAAGCTAATTGAACAAATCATTCCAAAGAGAATAATCAGTGCTTTTAGATCACATTCATACACTGATGGGACACACATCGGAGGCAATGAGGGGTTCAGTGTCTTGCCCACGGACACTTCGGCATGTGACTGCTGGTGGATTCGAACCCCCAACTCTTGCACTGGCGTTAACCTCAGTCACAGCCGCCCAGTTCTGTGATGGAGTTAAACTCAAAGCAGTGTACTCCTCAGATGTTAAATTATTATTTTTATATATGAATATTTCTGTTCAGTGCCCTGAGACGACTTCTGATGTGACATGGCACTATATAAATAAACTGAATTGAACTGAATATACGAAGGTTATGTGCTGCTTATACAGACAAAAAGTAATGATGTTTTCCTCACATCTTCATGAATAGGTTGTACATGTATATATACTGTACATGTACAACCTCATTATCAGATCTTTATTTATTTGCTATGCAGCTGTGTCATGACCATCTTTTAATAATTTTCTGAGGTTGATAACAGACTCATTAGTATGTCATGTGATAGAAAAATAACATACATTATGTACTAACTATTTTTTTGTTTTTACTACTAGTGTAATTCTACTGTGTTACACTTGGTAAGTCTACAGATGTTAGCAAGAAAATCAGCAAGTCAGCGTTATGACTGGTACTTTCCTGACTTTTCAACTATTGAAACAAAACATTTTCAGCAGATGGGCCAAAGTGTGGAGGAGATGAGATGTCTGACAGATGGTTGGAATGAGGAGATGAGATGTCTGACAGATGGTTGGAATGAGGAGATGAGATGTCTGACAGATGGTTGGAATGAGGAGATGAGATGTCTGACAGATGGTTGGAATGAGGAGATGAGATGTCTGACAGATGGTTGGAATGAGGAGATGAGATGTCTGACAGATGGTTGGAATGAGGAGATGAGATGTCTGACAGATGGTTGGAATGAGGAGATGAGATGTCTGACAGATGGTTGGAATGAGGAGATGAGATGTCTGACAGATGGTTGGAATGAGGAGATGAGATGTCTGACAGATGGTTGGAATGAGATGAGATGTCTGACAGATGGTTGGAATGAGGAGATGAGATGTCTGACAGATGGTTGGAATGAGGAGATGAGATGTCTGACAGATGGTTGGAATGAGGAGATGAGATGTCTGACAGATGGTTGGAATGAGGAGATGAGATGTCTGACAGATGGTTGGAATGAGGAGATGAGATGTCTGACAGATGGTTGGAATGAGGAGATGAGATGTCTGACAGATGGTTGGAATGAGGAGATGAGATGTCTGACAGATGGTTGGAATGAGGAGATGAGATGTCTGACAGATGGTTGGAATGAGGAGATGAGATGTCTGACAGATGGTTGGAATGAGGAGATGAGATGTCTGACAGATGGTTGGAATGAGATGAGATGTCTGACAGATGGTTGGAATGAGGAGATGAGATGTCTGACAGATGGTTGGAATGAGGAGATGAGATGTCTGACAGATGGTTGGAATGAGGAGATGAGATGTCTGACAGATGGTTGGAATGAGGAGATGAGATGTCTGACAGATGGTTGGAATGAGGAGATGAGATGTCTGACAGATGGTTGGAATGAGGAGATGAGATGTCTGACAGATGGTTGGAATGAGGAGATGAGATGTCTGACAGATGGTTGGAATGAGGAGATGAGATGTCTGACAGATGGTTGGAATGAGGAGATGAGATGTCTGACAGATGGTTGGAATGAGGAGATGAGATGTCTGACAGATGGTTGGAATGAGGAGATGAGATGTCTGACAGATGGTTGGAATGAGGAGATGAGATGTCTGACAGATGGTTGGAATGAGGAGATGAGATGTCTGACAGATGGTTGGAATGAGGAGATGAGATGTCTGACAGATGGTTGGAATGAGGAGATGAGATGTCTGACAGATGGTTGGAATGAGGAGATGAGATGTCTGACAGATGGTTGGAATGAGGAGATGAGATGTCTGACAGATGGTTGGAATGAGGAGATGAGATGTCTGACAGATGGTTGGAATGAGGAGATGAGATGTCTGACAGATGGTTGGAATGAGGAGATGAGATGTCTGACAGATGGTTGGAATGAGGAGATGAGATGTCTGACAGATGGTTGGAATGAGGAGATGAGATGTCTGACAGATGGTTGGAATGAGGAGATGAGATGTCTGACAGATGGTTGGAATGAGGAGATGAGATGTCTGACAGATGGTTGGAATGAGGAGATGAGATGTCTGACAGATGGTTGGAATGAGGAGATGAGATGTCTGACAGATGGTTGGAATGAGGAGATGAGATGTCTGACAGATGGTTGGAATGAGGAGATGAGATGTCTGACAGATGGTTGGAATGAGGAGATGAGATGTCTGACAGATGGTTGGAATGAGGAGATGAGATGTCTGACAGATGGTTGGAATGAGGAGATGAGATGTCTGACAGATGGTTGGAATGAGGAGATGAGATGTCTGACAGATGGTTGGAATGAGGAGATGAGATGTCTGACAGATGGTTGGAATGAGGAGATGAGATGTCTGACAGATGGTTGGAATGAGGAGATGAGATGTCTGACAGATGGTTGGAATGAGGAGATGAGATGTCTGACAGATGGTTGGAATGAGGAGATGAGATGTCTGACAGATGGTTGGAATGAGGAGATGAGATGTCTGACAGATGGTTGGAATGAGGAGATGAGATGTCTGACAGATGGTTGGAATGAGGAGATGAGATGTCTGACAGATGGTTGGAATGAGGAGATGAGATGTCTGACAGATGGTTGGAATGAGGAGATGAGATGTCTGACAGATGGTTGGAATGAGGAGATGAGATGTCTGACAGATGGTTGGAATGAGGAGATGAGATGTCTGACAGATGGTTGGAATGAGGAGATGAGATGTCTGACAGATGGTTGGAATGAGGAGATGAGAT
>JBBPBX010008855.1:0-24382 GCA_038048925.1 Garcialebias charrua
TGTTGGACAAGTTTTAGGCACGCTACATCTTTAAAAAATCATCAATGAATCCACTCTGGGGAGAAGCTGTTCCTCTGTGACGTGTGTGGTAAAAGTTTTACACGTTGTTCGACTCTAAAAGTTCATCAGCGCATCCACACAGGAGAAAAGCCGTTCCTCTGTCGAGTGTGTTGGAAGAGCTTTAGGCACAATAAGACTTTCAAATATCATTGGTCTACCCACACTGAAAATAAAGCCTAACGTGAGCCCACACTGAAAAATAAAGCCTAACGTGAGCAGTACAAGACGTTTGTCTGTGTCTCAATCAGCTCGTCTGCTTTGACAACTCCAAGACTGATTTTTTTTTTTTAATTTTCAAAGATTAAACACAAAAATAGAAAAGTTTTAGTGATATTTGTTTGCATGCTGCTCAGCAATAGAAAAGAAAAATCATGCTCAATAATCCAGGTACCAAATCCAATAATTCTCAGTCGGATCATCGGGACAGTTTCTTTTTTATAGAAACGTTTCACCCTCCATCTGGAGGGCATCATCAGTCAGAGGAGTTCCAGAAAACTGTTTCCCCCACCAAGCAGTAAACAGCTTAAGTGGACCAATCAGTTTGCTGGAGCCAAGATGGTTTTTGGGGGGCGTCCTGTCCCTTGTCGACTCTGAGAAGCTTCAAATAAACTCACTCATAAATACCACCACCACAGTCCACAGTGGATCACTCAGTTTGCTGGTGACAGCCCAAACTAGTTCATATGCAAAAGGAGAACCATCAGCCTAACGAGCAATCGTTACTGCCCTGATGGCCACTTGCTTAGTAGCAATAACAGCATTGTAAGAGAGAGACAGTACACGGAGGCCTCCACACTCGCACGCCAGCAGACACATCTTGTTTTCTGAGTTGTGAGGCAGAGGTGGGGGTCGAGCCACTCCCTGATCTTAGTGTGCCATCTACCCGTCTGCTTTCTGGGACCCTGAGCAGCTTTGATGAAGTCGTTCAGAGTGAGGTGGAGACCATCCTCAAGAAAATGAAGCCTTCATCCTGCGCCCTGGATCCCTTCCCCTCGTCTCTCATAAAATCCAATCACTCTGCAATAAGCCCATTAATCACACAAATAATAAACAAGTCTCTACAATCTGGTCATGTTCCATTGCCTCTAAAAACTGCCATCATTAGGCCTCTTCTGAAAAAATCTAATTTGGATCCCGACAATTTTTCTAACTACCGCCCAATTTCCCACCTCCCATTTCTGTCCAAAGTGCTGGAGAAAACAGTTGCTGCTCAGCTGCAGGACCACCTACAGCAACACTCTCTGTATGAGAAGTTCCAGTCTGGATTCAGAGCAGCTCACAGTATTGAGACTGCACTGCTGAGAGTAACAAATGATGTCCTCATGGCTGCGGACACTGGTTCTCCCTCTATCCTTGTCCTCCTTGACCTCACTGCAGCCTTCGACCAGGGCTTAAAGTGAAAAAAAATCCTGAGCCTGAAACTTTTTTGTGTTGTTGATCAAATAAAATCGTAACATTTTGCCAACGTTTATTAAAAATGCTCTTGAAAAGTGCAAACTGTTTTTAAACAATTCAGCTTCAAGTAACAATGACTTACATGAGGTTTCAATGTATCTGAACTTAATGTAAAAATATGTGCCCCAGAGAACTGCCCTGCAGCAAAAACAACTCAAAAAAAGACTCAACACCACATTGAACAGACACAGTTCAGTGAATTCATCTGCAATAAATTTAGAATACTCAATACTGTATCACAATCTAAAGAAGTTCCACAGAGCTGGTGTTAGGACTCCCAGCAAGCTGGAGTCATCTCCAGCATTAACACACAGATGTTTCTGTGCAGTGAAAATGTTTGTGAGCACAGACTGTTAAAACTCTGATGGAAAATGTCTTACCAGTATGGCATCAGAAGCATGGGGGGGTCTGGGGGTCCTCCCCCAGAAAATTTGGAATAAAGTAGATGCCATTTCCTGTATTCTGGTGTATTTTAAAGGGTTAAACATCTATGTTTACCTACATACCAGTAAGTAACTTGATTCAATAATTAGTTTAGAAAGCCTCCGTCAGAAAGGAGGGGGGGAGGGGGATTGTTTATGTTCAGCTGTGTGCAATGTTCCCTCTAATTTTTCATGTGTCTGAGCATACACACAAGCTCTCTGAGCACACAGAGGACCACTATGAGCAACAGGATGTGCGCACTATCCACACACCTGTTATAAATCTGGGATCATAGAAAGTTACATGGCTTATTAAAACAATCAGATTACAGCAGCAACTTCCATGAGTTTGCTTTCAATATAAGTGATTTTGCAACTCCCAGCTGAATGAATAATTTTTATTATTTCATTTTATGCTTATGTTTATTAAATGTTTAGTGTTTTAGTGTTGGTGTAACTTTTCATACTTTCATACTAATACTATGCAAAAACTACTATGCAAAAACTCAGGACAGTATTACACTTTTAATAAATATACAGTATCTAATTTAGATGATTTTTATTTTAATGCTTGTAGGGTTTTTGTTTAAAATCTCCACATTACTGTATTATTTTTTTATTGACAAAATATTTATTTTACTGTAAGTTTTTAAAAAGTGTATTTTCCTCCTTGGTCCCTGGGTCAACATCTGCAGAGCTCAGGAACTGATGCTTGGTTCTGCCCTGCTCCTCTGCACACCTGGCCTGGTTCTGCTCTTCCTCTTCTAACGATCTTCCTCTTCATCACCCCGCTCTCACTGACTTTATCACGTGACTTTATCGTGCACTGACCTCCGTTCAGCTTCTGCATCTTTTTCTTATTTTTCCTACAGATTTGGTGCTTGACAAATAACTTCCTCCTTCAGAAAGGACGGGGATTGTTTACAGTTTGTGTTCAGCGGTGTGTATGTGCATGTGTGTGCGAGTGTGCAGCTTCTCGCGGTTGATATTTGACTTTATTCAGATAAAAGACGTGGTGTGGATTATTTATCATACCTCTGATTTTACTTGACCTAACAACGAGATTTAAAATCTGTAGTTTTAACACTAATTGACCCACGTACCTGCCCGGTGTGACAAACTCCGTGACTTCTGCATGATCTGACTGAAGCTGCAGACAAACTTGCTTGCTTGTAAGACCCGCCTTCCGGATTTTGATTGGTCAAAACAACGTGAGCTTCAATGTGATTGGATGTAATCGCTGTCCATCGATCATTTTAAGTTGAGGCGACCGGCAGGCTGTCGAGTTAATTTGGATGCGCGCAAAGATTTTATTGTGCGCAGAGAATGTCCGGGCAGCGAGGGTGGCTGTGTGTGTGCGGGGGAGGGGGGGCTTTGATTCGCTGCACACGCAGTGCAGCCAAACAAGAGCTGCACGCTTCAAAAACACACGTGCGCACACATGAACGGACTACTCCTGTGAAGCCGCGCGAGCAGTTTTTTTTTTTACAGTTTGGTCAAAAGCCGGAAATCCGGCTGGGTGCCGGAGATCTTTAAGCCCTGCCTTCGACACTGTGGACCATAGTATCCTCCTCCACCGTCTTCATGTGGAGGTCGGTCTCTGTGACACTGTCCTGGACTGGTTCAATTCTTTCCTCTCCAATAGGCTGGAATGTGTTAGCCTTGGCAATGCCACTTCCCAGACAGTCGGTGTCTCCTGTGGTGTCCCTCAGGGGTCAGTTCTGGGGCCCCTGCTGTTTTCCCTCTACATGCTGCCTTTAGGTCAAATTATTAATCAGTTCAACATTTCTTTTCACTGCTATGCCGACGACACACAGCTTTACATCAGGACTGGAACATCATCATCATCCCTATCTCCGTCTTCACTCACTGTTCTCTCTGCCTGCCTGGAGGAAATAAAGGCATGGATGAATCAGAACTTTCTTCAATTAAACTGCTCGAAGACTGAGGCCATATTGATTGGCACCCCTCACCAGATACAAACATCAACTTTAACAACAATCTCCTTCTCTGGTCAAGACATCCCCCTCTCCACCTCTGTTACAAATCTTGGAATAAAAATGGACTCTCATCTTACATTTGAAAATCACATTAAGCATCTGTTTAAAACCTGCTTCTTCCATCTTCGAAACATCTCCAGACTTCGCCCATCTCTGACTTTTCCTGATGCTGAGAAACTCGTCCATGCCTTTGTCTCCTCCAGGCTCGACTACTGCAACTCCCTGTTTATTGGTATCCCTGGCAAAAACCTTCAGAAACTTCAATACATTCAAAACAGTGCAGCAAGGATTCTGTTGAGAGTTCGTAAATTTGAACATATTACACCCATTCTCCATAACCTCCATTGGCTTCCTGTCACCTACAGAATTCAGTACAAAACTGCTCTCATTACCCATCAATGCTTGCACGGCACTTCACCTGACTATCTAAAGGACATTCTTGCACCATATTCATCCACCCGGTCTCTACGATCACAGAACAGTAATTTACTTCATATTCCTCGGACCAAATTGAGGACCATGGGAGACCGAGCATTCTGTGTGGCTGCCCCCCGCCTGTGGAACTCCCTCCCTGACGACCTGAGAGCTCCACAGTCACTGGTTGACTTTAAAAGCAGCATAAAGACCTTTCTTTTTAAGCAAGCCTATTCTGCCTCCACATGATTTTATCTTTGATCTTAGCTGATATCATTATTGATTTTACTTGATTTTATCACTTGTTTTATTTTATTTATTTTTTAAGCAAGCCTAATCTGCATCCACATGATTTTATCTTTGATCTTAGTCGATATTATTATTGATTTTATTTGATTTTATCACTTGTTTTATTTTGATCTTTGCTTTGTTACACTTTGTAGCACTTTGAGATTTTTATTAATGAAAGTGCATTATAAATGGAATTCATTATTATTATTATTATTATTAAACGACTCTAAGAGAACCGAGTGTAAGAGTGGAGAAAGTAATGGAGAAAATTTCTTAAAAAATTCAGCAGGGAAGCCGTCAGGACCCGGACATTTGCCAGATTGCATTATCGATACAGCCAACACAACTTCCGTCAGGGATATTGTGATCTCCAGTGCATCTTTCAAGTTGGGTGTGAGTTTTGGCATATTGGTCTTTTCGAAAAACTGAGAAGATAAATTCTTGTTGGTTTGAGATTCTGAAGTATATAAATGGGAATAAAAGTCCTTAAATGCTCTGTTAATTTGTAAATGATCTAGAGTTATGGTGCCGTTCTTTAATTGGATCTTAGGGATGATTTGTTTAGCCATGGCACCCTTCAACTGATTTGCCAGTAGTTTTCCTGACTTTTCTCCATGTATGTAAAATGATGATTTACTTTTCAAAAGTGATTGTTCTATTGAGTATGTAGACAATAAATCAAACTTAGTTTTGAGTTCTACTTTTTTTTGTACAGATTAGGGCATTTGTTTTGAGCATATTGTTGATCAATTTCTTTTATCTGCTGGGCTAAATCAGTTCTTTCTTTTTGAGATTTTTGCCTCAGCCGGGCGGTATATGAAATGATTTGTCCCCTAAGATAGGCCTTAAGGGTATCCCAAACGGTTGACAATGGGATCCCAGGAGTTCTGTTTATGGATAGAAAGAAGGTTATTTCTTTTTCTATAAATGTAACAAAATCATTGTTTGACAGTAACGTTGAATTGAATCTCCACTGTCTACTCCTTATAGGAATGTCAGGGAGGGACAAAGACAGAGTGACAGGTGCATGGTCTGAGATGACAATACTGTGGTAGTCACAGCCACGGACAGAGGGAAGAAGTTTGTTGTCCATGAAAAAGTAATCGATCCTCGAGTATGAGTGATGAACATGAGAAAAAAAAGAATATTCTCTCTCAGCTGGGTGTAAAAAACGCCATACATCGCACAGGCCATACTTAGATAGAAAGGCACGAATAGTGTGGGACGACCTGCTGGCTGTGGCAGGGTTTGTAGAGGATCTGTCCAAAACTGGATCCAACCAGCAGTTCAAGTCACCACTGAGTATCAATGAGTATGTGTTTAGGTCCGGGAGCAATGAAAATAATTTCTCAAAGAAACCAACATCATCCGTATTTGGGGCATAAACGTTAACTAGCACTACTGGTGTGTTGTACAATTTACCGGAAACAATCACAAAACGACCATATTTATCTGAGTTAACTTGAAAAGGTTCAAATGAAATGTCTTGACTGATGAGGATCGAGACGCCCCGAGCCTTTGCTCGAAAGGAGGAATGGAAACTCTGCCCGTGCCATGTTTGCAGTAATCGTTTGCTATCGTCACTTCTAATGTGAGTCTCCTGCAGGAAAGCAATGCCTGTATTTAACTGTTTTAAATGAGAAAGCACCTTCCTTCTCTTGACGGGGTGGTTCAAACCTTTGACGTTCCAGCTTGACAACACCAACTGACCACTCATATTACTAATAATTTGTATAAGAAAGGTAGGTAATACAGTCTAATGTGTTGATGGCTGTGCAGTTCTTGGCAAAGTGAAAGAAAATATAAATTAATGGCAGTGATGGACCCCCACCCCCTCCCTTTCCCACCCTGGACAGCTGCAAAAAACAGAAGCAGCAAGCTCCATAAAAATTAAAAATAAGTCTCCTGTCTAACTTTTAAACTAGTGCTCCAGTATCATAAGAGGAAAAAAAATGTATAAGCACCTCATGCAAGGCCAAAAATGTACACATAGATGTGTGATCACGCACACACATATAAACAAAGTTAAATTAATCCTAATCCTAAATTAAATCTTCAATCAGTCCAAGACCAATTCAAGATTCAATTCAAGATAGTCAACAGGTAAACAGGAAGAGGAAAAATGTTAATAGTTCAAAATAATATATTGAAAACATTATATATTTCACCCATTTTTATACATGAATAGGCCTACTTCAATTATTTATGTGCCTAAATACAGAACCAAAAAGCCCCACCAAAAAAAAGAAAGTCTCAGATAATCAGAGTATGGGCAGAGTCCTGCTCATCTGTTCGTCACCTCATGTAAAGAAAAGTTTAGTGTAAACATAAACAAAGCCAGTGCGGGAACAGCGCGTTGCACATCAGTCAAAAGAAAAGTTAAATATTACTGTACTTGCGCTGTAAAGCCTGAGGTAACTCCTGTCCTGTCTAACTTTTAAACTAGGGCTCCAGTATCATAAAAGGGGGGGGGGGATAAAAAAAAAAAATTATAAGCACCTCACAAACTAGTTTAAAGTATGCAAGGCCAAAAAATGTATACACATAAATGTGTACCGGTAATCACGCACACATATACAAACATAAAGTTAAATTAATCCCAATCTCAAATTAATTATCAATCAATCCAGGACTAACCCAAGATTCAGCTCAAGATAGTCAACAGGTAAACGAGAAGAGGAAAAATGTTAATAGTTCAAAATAATATATTGAAAACATTATATATTTCACCCATTTTTATACATGAATACTTCAATTATTTATGTGCTTAAATACAAAACCAAAAAAGCCGCAGTAAAAACTAAAAAGTCTCAGATAATGAGAGTATGGGCAGAGTCCTGCTCATCTGTTCGTCACCTCATGTAAACAATAGTTTAGTGTAATAATCAAAGCCAGTGCGGGAACAGCGCGTTGCACATCAGTCAAAGAAAAGTTAAATGTTACTTGCGCTGTGAAGCCTGAAAGGTGTCTATGAACTTCTGCGCCTCCTCGACAGAGCCCAGCCACTTTCTGTGTCCATCAGGTAAAGTCACGCGGTCGAGCAGGAAAAAGCAGAGCAGGTTTTAAACCCAGAGAGTACAGCGCAGCCATCACTTCCTTATATTCCACACGCTGGTTAAGGACTTCTGGGCTGTAATCCTCCACGATCCGCACCGGTTTCCCCCGGTATTCAAGTTTACCTCTGAGTCGAGCCTCCCGGATCAGGAGCTCCTTCACCTGGACCCGGTGCAGTCGCAGGATAACCGGGCACAGCCGATGGTCCGAGGCGGGTTTCGGGGCGAGGGTTCGATGGGCCCGGTCCAGTTCGGGTGGAGAAGGAAGCGTGTCACGTCCGTAGATGTTGCACAGCAGGTTGGAGAAGAAGTCTGTGGGACATCCACTCTCAATAGACTCCGGTAAACCCAGAACACGAATATTCTGTCGTCTGCTTCGACTTTCTAAATCCGCTAATTTAGACTTAAGTCTGGCGTTTTCCTCCTGGAGAGTTGAGCAGTTGTTTTCCACCTCGGACATGCGCTGGCTCAGGTCGTTAGTGACAAGTTCCAGTGATGACACACGCTGGCCGTGTTCCTCCACTGCGAGCCGAGTCTGGTCCAGTTTGATATCCAGCTGATTAAAAGTTTGTTTGAACTCAGCTGACAGCGCCGTGCGGTGCTCCTCGAGCAGAGACGTAATTGCCTCGAGGGTTACCAGGCCAGCGTCATCCTTCTCAGCGTCCTTCTTCGATCTTGTCGACTTTTGAGACATTTTTAATTTAAAATCTTTAAAAGAGATGTTTGATGGAAGTTGTGTGCGTGATAATAGGCAAAAAAAATTAAATGTAGAGGGCTTGGTGGTGCTAAAAAATAAGTTTTACCCGGAGCACTGGCAAGTGCGACTCACTCCATCTCACTCCATCCTGTGTTATATTTTGATGAAAATGATTTCATAATCCTGTTTTTAATCCTAGTAGCTTTAACAGATATTTTACAAAACATAGAAAGGTAGGCTTTTATGTAATACCAAACATGATGAAAGAAAGCCAAAGGTAAAGTATTTATGAAACCACAACTTGAACTAACACATTTCATGTGTACAGGTTTGCCAGCAATTAGTCCATTTCTGTAATACAGACATTATTTTATTGTCAGTCGATGGACTCTCTGGAAGTGTCAGAGCTCCAGAGCAGGAGGCCGGGCTGCGACAGAGTCAATTCGACCAGAGGAGGCTCTCGTCGGACACATTAGGTGGGAACGGTCGGTGTACCTAGCAGACAAAAGTGGTACTGCACCCCTAGCGGCCGAAAGTGGTACTGCACTATTTTTTTTTGCCAAAATGAAAAACGGTCATATCTGAGCCAAAAATTGGTCTAAAAACATGGGGGGAAATCCATAAACAAGTCTCACCTCTCTATAGGTCACAGGGCATGCAAATTAGGCAAAAAACTGTGACATATATTCCGGAAAATACGGTAATTGCAACTTTACTAACCTGTACACCTCCATAGTCTGTGCAAACTGAAGCACATTATTGTAGTCTCCAAACATGCTGGAAATGCAGACGGTGAAGTTCATCTTTTCCTCACCCTTTCCAACAGTTTTCTTGTTTCTTATAGGTATCCATGTGAGGTCAGATACATTATCTGCACTGGGCTGAGTCAAAAGGGTGACATGTGTAGGGTCACAGTTCTGAGGAATCTGACACATGATGTCTGTGGTAGCAATGGGAAAACCAAAGTGGTCTGAGTGTACAAAAACTTTTGTGGGAGTAGCTTCACTTAAACGTCCAGCACAGCAGAAGAGGCAGTGGAGTGGCTGGATGGAGTCTCTCCGAAACATGCCAATGATTCGTATGTCAAATCCAGTCAGTCTCTGGTCCATGAAGGCTGAGACCAGGAAATGTTTTGTATTTTTCAGAGGAGTAATGGATTGATCAGAGATTACTGATGGGCAGACAGGTGGAGGTCCACGAGGTGGTGGGATTGACACGTCTGTTCCAAGTGATCTTACATTAAAGATTAGTAATAACATTAATGTAATGATGGTGGTGATAAGGAGTGCTTGCTTGAAGTAGTTTGCCTTTCCCATTTGGACTCCGAGACAACCCAACCTAAAGCATAAAAAAAAAAAGATTTTAGATTACAGAAATAATCCAGTGTCATTAAACCTGCAACACTCTTTAAATTCATTGTCATTAAAAGACAATTTGTAATTAAATTTTTTTGTCCAAACTCATCCAAGAGTGGCAGAATCACTGCTACAATACACAACAAATCTGTTTGCCAACAGTGTGTAGAGCAACAACAATAAAAGCATAATCTTGAAACTTCCCAACAATAGATTCAACCTGAAGATACAGTTTCAATGAGAAACTAAATGTTTAAAACGTGAAAGATCTAAAGTGGGAAAAAAATCAACTACACATTTATTTGTTGTCTGCATCTTCATTTATGTCTTTGTTAATTTCTTTGTTTATTTTTGGTGCGGTCAGTAAACATGTTGTTTTTCTGACAAAGCTTAAAAGTTAAAATTTTGGGCAGAACTTTTTGAAATGCTCTGAAAACCTTACATTAATATCTCTTGTACAAATTAAAAAAAAAAAATTTTTTGGGGGGGTCCATGTAGCGAAAGCTTTAAATGCTAATTTTGATCCCATAATTATTATCATATGTAATGATGAATTCTTCTCAGTAATCCAACAAAGTTAAGTCAGGTCATCTGGATGATTTCTTTCTTTTTTTTTTAGACATTTCGTCCACGGGACAGAGGACAGGACCCTGAAACCATCTTATCAACAGCAAACTGGTTGGTCCACTATGTGAGTGTGCTGCATGTGGGACTGAGTTTGCTGTGGCTCCGACTGATGACGTCCTTCGGATGAAGGATGAAACGTCTCAAAAACAAAACAAAAAAAGAAATCGTCCAGATGACCTGACCTTTGTTAGATTTTTTTTTTTTCATCTAAATTATTGAGCATGAATTTATAATATTGATTTTGGTCTCTATTCATATACTTTTTATTGTTACATTTACTAACTGCTCTGCTTTCACATTTTAGAGCCTCTGTAAAAATTGACTGTGACGGGCTTCAAGTTTCCCCAGAAGAGTAGAGCTTGAATATAATCTATGATGTTTCCACCTGTAAACAAGAACACCCAACACAAACCTAAAAAAAGCTACAGCATCATTTTAGACAAACCTTTTGGGTGGTTTGCCTCAATGTTTATTTTTCACTGTATCCAAAGATCCACAACTATTCTTTTATTTACTGTATATTTTAGCCAAACCTGGAAATTGTGTGTAGCACATTGTGTAAGTTTACATACTCTTATGCACGACTGAATACAGTACTGTGTGACAACACGTTTTCCAACTAGAAAAACTGGTTGAACAGATACTAGACTATGTATTGAGCATTAGATAGAATGTTTCCTGGTGATGATCATGACTTGTACAAGTTGTGTTTGCTACAACTCTGTACATCACTCTCGTTTTAAAAAATGGGCACCAGCACACTTCTCAGGAATTTTTCCCACTCAAAAATGCACCTCACTATCATCACTCCAAGATATTTCCATATATCCACTGATATGTCATCAGGTACAACTGCTTGCTCCTTCTTCATTCTATTTAAAGCTTTCTGAACTTCCCCTTTACTAATATTTTCAATTTCCTGGTCCACAGTTTCTACGACCTCAACTACTTCATGTTTTTATCAGCTGTTATTGCTAGTATCACTCAGCCCTCTGTGAATAGCAAACAACCATCAGGGTGTTAATGATCCATCGTCAGGCTGATGGTCCTCCTTGATCATGTGAGCAGCTGGTTTTGGCTGTCATCAGCCAACTGGTTGATCCACATGTGGGAGGGGGCTATTTATAAGACTGAGCTGAATACAGCTTCTCAGACTGAGGAAGTCTTTCGGACGAAAGACGAAATGTTTCTACAGTTTTTTTGCTTTGTTTTGTTTTGTTTTTTGAATGTCCAGAGGACCAGACTTAGCTTTTTTAGACTGTTCTTACTGTTTTTTATTGGCTGTTGTTATTGTTTTATATTAAGCCATTTTGTATTTCTGTAAAGCACTTTATGATTTTATAAAAGGTGCTATATAAATAAAGTTTACTTACTTATTTAAGTTTTTTTTTCACTGTTTTGCTTTCTGTTTTTTTTTTTTACTTGTTTCAATTCACCTCAGATTCCAACTTTCAAAAATGTATAATGCAGCTTTAGGACTGATTCCCAGACGATTTTCACACCTGATGGGAACAGAAGAGCCTCATCTGTGAATTAGACTAACAAAGGCTTTAAGAAACACCTACTGTTAAGGTGTGAGGTTTGATTTTAGAGACATTTTCTAGAGAGACACGAACAGCCGGAAACAAATTCCTTGTGTGTGTCAACATACTTGGCCAATAAACCTGATTCTGATTCTGATTAAGCACCTTGGTCAATGCAAGGCATTGTAGGAAGGTGCTATACAAATAAAGTTTATTATTACAGTATTATTCTGATTTGTCAATCTAGGTATGTGTGTAGCTTATCTCAGCCTTTAAAACCTGAAACCCCACTCTCTGCTCTTTGAATTGAGAAAGCTCCTCGGATGAAGAGCGAAACATCTTCTGTTACAAATAAAGTCCAGTTGTTTCTGTATTGAAAGTTTGATTTGATCATGTCCTGGATGACTGAGAATCTTCACCAGCAATTCACCTTATCTTTATAACTATGATGGTGTAATGGCAGAGAATCGGACTTGTTATCCGAAGGACCCAGATTCGAACCCCGGCCACGGCACACCATTTTGGGGTGTCTATGAGTGCACATCTATTTCCCCAGCTCCCCGGGCGCGACTACGCTGCCCACTGCACCACCTGGTAGTGGTTGGGTTAAATGCAGAAGACCAATTTCGTCTGTCAAGTATGGGAACATACACAGATGACAAATGTGACTAATTATTATTATTATATTATTTTATTTCTTGTCCAAACCCATTTTTTAAATTCCCACTGAGACATGTGTTTACTGTCATTTTTAAACCGATATAGTATTTTTGTGAACAAATATGTCTGCCCACCATCATCTCATCTCATCGTCTAGTCAAGTCAAGTCATCTTTATTTATAGAGCACAGTTAAAACAGATAAACTGCTATCAAGGTGCTTCACAAACAACATAAGAGATTTAAAAATTACAGAAACAATAACACACACTAATGGTAAAACTATGAAATTAACAGCAGTAAAATTATAATAAAAATGTACAAGAACAGCATAAAAATGAAAACACAGGATAAAATACACTAAGTCACACAGTATGAAACAGTATGAAACGCCAGAGAAAAAAGATGAGTTTTTAGGAGGGATTTGAACATGTGAAGGGAGGAGGTCTGCCTAATGTTGGGGGGCAGGTTGTTCCAAAGTTTGGGGCCGATGACCGAAAACGCCCGATCTCCTCTGAGCTTTAGTCGTGTCTTTAGAACGCTAAGAGCATCTGATCAGATCTCAGGGCCCGCGAGGGAACATATGGGTCCAGCAACTCTGAGAGGTAGAGGGGAGTGAGGCCATTTAGGCATTTATAAGTCAACAACAGGATTTTAAAGTCGACTCTAGTTCTCACAGGGAGCCAGTGAAGGAAGGAGAGAACTGGTGTAATGTGCTCTATGTGTACCGGTTAAAAGCAGAGCTGCTGCATTTTGCGCGAGCTGGAGATGTAAGAAGGAGGCCTGGCTGATCCCAGCATACAGTGCATTGCAATAATCCAGGCATACACAGCGTCTCTAAACAAAGCAGGAATTAGAAACAAAAATACCAGAACTGATGTGTTTTATTGCAGTGGGTCTTATTTTAGGGTTTGTATTGATGGAGTTAAATATGTTCTTGGAACTCAGATGATTTATGACTAATGCTTTGTCATAACAAGGCAAATCTTGTCAAACAGATTTAATCTCCAAGTTTCCTTGTTTGACACCAGAGAGAACCGATGAGTAAGACAACATGAAGGATCTACATGACCTCTTGTAAAACTTATAAATGTAACTAGTTTCAGTATTTTGCTTTAAATGCAAAAACCTGGTTTATCCTGGTTATTCATACTACATCATTCTTTTTCTCTTCTCTCAAAGAATACAATACAATTTGGGGAGTGGTTGTGCCGAGGTTAGAGAAGGTGGGCCTGTGATCGGAAGGTCTCCTCCCCGGACTGACAACATCAAAATGTGGGTGAGAAAGGTGAAACATCCACACCTGCCTCCACCCTTGTTTTCCCCTCTCTGAGTTTCTGAACAAGGCCCTTAAAGGTATTGTGACATGATTTTGTAAATTTGAATATTTGTCAGAACATATATATCTTATATCATTGAGCTCTGTTAGTTTTTGCAAAATAAATTATAAATATATTAAAATTTTATTCTAAATTATGCTAATTTTTTCTCTGGTACTTGCTGGGATACGCCCCTAAAATTCTGCGCATTCCCGCAATACGTCATCAGTGTGACGTGACACATCAGTGTGACGTGACAACGGGAAGAAGGCAGAGCCTTGCCCGTTTGTTAGGTGTGTTAACTGCTTGCCATACAGATTCATTTCCTGAAGGATCGCCTCTTTTATTTGTGTAACTTGAAAAATGCCGTCACGTTGTAGCGCATTTGTGTGTTCTAATATCAGCAGTGAACAAGTGATTCTTCACAAATTTCCAAAAGATGACAAACTTCGACAAGAATGGACCAGACAAGGACCGGTGGGTTCCAGGAGTCGTATGTCTGCAGCGACCATTTCACTGCCGATTGTTTTCAGCACCTGGTATAAAAGAATCTTTAGGATTACCAGTAAGATTCAGAAGACTTTTAAAACCGGATGCTATTCCTACTATTTTTAAAAGAAAATCTACAGAAGAAAGTCCCACAGGAGCTACCATGTCGAAACAACGCAGGGACCATCGGAAGACTGTCCAGGAGATGAGTAAGTCTTTGTGTAAACATAATCGGAGGTGTGTAGTGTTTTAGATTATAAACTATATATTTTACGTGAGTTCATGTTGTTTTACTTTATACACTGTGAGTGTATAAAGCCAATTATCACGGCAGATTATTTATGTTCGCTGCTAACAAGCTAGCCGAATCAGTAGCACACACACTTTTCTAATGATGTATTTTTAAATTATGTCTGCGCGATCAGGTAACATCTGTAGTTTCTTTTTATTCGGGGAGGGATATTAATGAGAGTTTTAGATGATTTACTGTCTTAAAATGATATATCGCTGACGCGACCGGTAATAAGCCGAGATGCAGCTAACACACTAGCCGAGATACAGGCCACGTTGCTATTTATGTATTTTTAAATTATGTCAGCGCGATCAGGTAACATCTGTAGTTTCTTTTTATTCGGGGAGGGATATTAATGAGAGTTTTGGATGATTTACTGTCTTAAAATGATATATCGCTGACGCGACCGGTAATAAGCCGAGATAGCAGCTAACAAACATTAGCCGAGAGCCCGGAGCAAACACGTTGCTAATTATGTATTTTTAAATTATGTCTGCGCGATCAGGTAACATCTGTAGTTTCTTTTTATTCGGGGAGAGTCTATTAATGAGAGTTTTGGATGATTTACTGTCTTAAAATGATATATCGCTGACGCGACCGGTAATAAGCCGAGATGCAGCTAACACACTAGCCGAGATACAGGCCACGTTGCTATTTATGTATTTTTAAATTATGTCAGCGCGATCAGGTAACATCTGTAGTTTCTTTTTATTTGGGGAGGGATATTAATGAGAGTTTTGGATGGTTTACTGTCTTAAAATGATATATCTCAGACGTGACCGGTGTCAGGGAATCTGTTAGCCAAGATAGCAGCTAACAAACATTAGCCGAGAGCCTGGAGCAAACACATTGCTATGTATGTATTTTTAAATTGTGTCTGCGCCATCAGGTAACATCTCGTTTCTTTTTATTCGGGGAGGGTTTATTAATGAGAGTTTTGGAAGATTTACTGTCTTAAAATGATATATCTCAGACGTGACCGGTGTCAGGGACTCTTGTTAGCCAAGATAGCTTCTAAAAAAAATTAGCCGAGAGCCCGGAGCAAACACGTTGCTATGTATGTATTTTTAAATTATGTCTGCGCCATCAGGTAACATCTGTAATTTTTTTATTCAGGGAGTGTTTATTAATGAGAGTTTTGGAAGATTTACTGTCTCAAAATGATATCTCAGACGCGATAGGACATGCTCCGCCATTATTATTTAAATGCACGTTGGAGCGTGCCTTCCCGTTGTCACGTCAAGATGACGTTTTGCGGAAATGCGCAGATTTTTAGGGGCGTATCCCAGAGAAAAAAACCACCATAACTTGGAATAAAAATTTAATATATTTATAATTTATTATGCAAAAACGACCAGAGCTCATTGATTAGACCAATTTATTGAAAAACAAAATATTTTAACCAATAGCCAATATGGTTTCAGAGCAAAAAATTCTACATCCATGGCGCTTGTGGATTTTATTGAACAAGTAACAACTGCTGTGGACCAAAAACAGTACTGTGTGAGTGTGTTTGTTGACCTAAAAAAGGCGTTTGATACGGTCGATCATAACATTCTTTCTGAGAAATTGTATAAATATGGTATCAGAGGATTGACTCTGAAATGGGTGAGCAGTTACTTAAATAACAGGAAACAATTTGTGCAGATAAATGATGTAAGATCAGATTACTGCACCATTACATGCGGAGTACCTCAAGGATCTGTAATTGGTCCAAAGTTGTTCATCCTGTATGTAAATGATTTGGTTAAGGCGTCCAGTCTCCTTAAATGTGTTCTTTTTGCAGATGACACAACTTTTTTTTGTTCTGGTATGAATATTGAACAGTTATTGAAATTAATGATGATTGAGTTTAATAAAATTCTAAATTGGTTTAGACTCAACAAAGTATCGTTAAACTTAGATAAGACTAATTATATGATATTTAGCAATAAAAATAAAAATATTGATGTTTCATTCAAGATTGACAATTCAGAAATCTGTAGAGTATATGAGGCGAAGTTTTTGGGTGTCATCATTGATGATAAATTATCTTGGAAGCAACACATAAATTCAGTTAAAATGAAAATATCGAAAACTGTTGCACTTTTTTATAGAGTCAGGTATCTACTGAATGATAAAGCCTTGTGTTTGTTGTACAATACAATTGTTGTGCCACATCTGATTTACTGTATTAATGTTTGGGGAAAAGCATGCAAAACAATCACAATGCCCATATTTATACTACAGAAGAGAATTATAAGAATTATCAAGGGTAAACATTATTGTCATCCTTCAAATATATTATTTTGTGAACTGAAGTTTTTGAAGTTCCCTGATTTAGTGGATTATAACATCTTGTCATTTATGTATAGAGCGCATCATAATGCATTACCTTCCAATATCCAAAATAATTATGTGAAAAGATCCAGCAATTATAATCTTAAGGGGAAGGATGTTTTTCTTAAACCACAATTCAGAACCAGTTTGAAGGGAAGATCTACCCTAATTCAAGGTGTTAGACTGTGGAACGATTTAGAGTTAGCTGTTAAGGAAGCTAAATCCATCTCAATATTTAAGAAACTGGTAAAAGTCCATATGTTAAAGAAATATATATGAATGTATTTTATGAAAAGTGTTAGAAAACTGAAATATCGCTTGAATTATTTGTGTTTTGAATTTCTTTGAATTTGTTTATTTGAATGGTTTATTGGATAACAAAGGAGCAGATATTATAAGATTTTTTTCTTCATCTGCTGCCTTTCATTTTATACATACTATGTTTTGTAGTTAGAGATATGTTTGTTGTTATGTTATGTATTTTAATTTTTGTTATGAAATGAATAAAGACTTCTAAAAAAAAAAAAAAAAAAAAAATATAAGATATATATGTTCTGACAAATATTCAAATTTACAAAATCATGTCACAATCCCTTTAACTGTCCAGCTGCTCCCTGGCTTCCCTATATGGCAGCTCTCTGCTCCACATGTTTCACACATGCAATGGGAAAAATACAGAAAATTAATTTCCCCGCTGGAAATTAATAGAGTACGATAAAAATTAAAATACCATATTCCCTATAGTTTAGATTTGTATAACTTGCTCACGCAAATAAATGACCTTGACACAATGATCAGACTTTTTTTTTAAAGCCTGTTCAGTAACAAACCTGTACCGCTCGTTAGGTCAAGGTGTGCAAAAATAACTAGAGATTCACAATAGACCTCTAAAGAATCTTCAGAGATATTGTGCTATAAACACTTTTTAATTCTGAGATTTTTTACTAAATTAAACACACCAGAGGAGTCCCTCTGTGCCTCTGATTGCAATATGAATCTTTTAGTGTGAGTAAATGGATGGATCTTTTTCACTGCTGTGAGGGATGCTGGGTGGATGGGGGTGGTGGTGGTGGTGGTGGTGGTGGGGGGGGTTCAGTGTTTGTCAGTGTTGAGTGGCCTTTTTCTCAAATCTAACTGTGAGGTTTAATTTGAAGGTATTTCCCTTTGAGAAACATCCAAAATTTATTTTGGGTCAGGGTCAGAATCTAAGGCCAAAGAGGCTGTATCCTGCTTGTGCCCCTCATCATGCGGGGCCTCCATTTCGGGCAGGGACCCTCACCCTATGTGCATAATTTACATGGATGCTAAACGCGCACAAACATCACTGGTGAACCCTCAGGCATGTTTGCACTGCTCCTCCATGCCAGAAAAATATCTTAAAAAGGACGCTGAGAGTGGCAATGGTGAACAGCCAGGACCCGTGCCTGTCCGTAACCGTGGTAAAAGGTGAGCCATTACGAGCTGGGTGGGCATGATAGAAGAGGAGTCCCTGGTCATGCCATCACCTTAGGACTGGTGGATGAAGGGAACTTTGAAACAGGTCAAGAGGAGGCGGAGTGTGACGCCAACTCCGACATCCTCGATATGGATGAGATGGAGGAAGAGAAGGATGACTACTTTCCCAGTCCCACACTTGAGGCCACCCTCTTGGAGCTGGGGTGGCACCTCTGGTGGACAGTGACCTGTATAATGTCTGCAGAAGGGCAGTGTCGAAACTGAACATTTCCTGGCCTGCAACCCAGGATGCTCATCCAGAGGAGCTGCTCATGGCAGTGGTCACATCACGGGACTTGCTTTTGCAGGAGAAAGAGCCCTGTGGCTGAACCTGTCAGGCCTGGGAGATTTACAGAAATCAAAGATGATGAACACAGCCTACAACCCAACCAAAGGTCTTTCTGGCCCAGTCTTGGAGAATATGAGGGAGATTAGCACCCGTAGGAAACAGGAGGGTGAAGCTTTTAACCTCTGCTTGCCATGCAAATCCAACCCCCACCAGGCTCAGGGTCCAAGACCCTGGTTTGCAACATCTGCTGCAGTAGCAAGGGGGAGGCAGTCTGGCTCTGATACACATAGGCCCTGTTTACACGGACACTGTGTGGGGGAAACGGATGTTTTGGGTATGTTAATTAGGTGAAAAGTTTTGCGTTGACACGGTCGAATTCTGTGGATACGACTCTCTCCCCCTCCACCCCCCGTCCTCATGATTTCACTGTAGTTACCATGCTGGGCCTTTAGATGGCGCTGTGATTTTTGGAACCTTCACTACTGCGCATGCGCTGCCTGAGGTAAACAGAGCAGCTGCCTCGTCTGTTTTCCTCTCTGGCTAAAATCAGCTAACTACAAGTTGTTGTCAACAAGTTAACAACAAGTTAAAGCTGGAATTTGGATAAGAGTCAACAGATTTGAGTCAGTGGGACCCGCTTCATCTAACAAGCTGCACACCAGACGCTGAGACTGTGGACCAGAACCGCTGAGTGGACTGTGGACCAGAACCGGACTTTCCTCCGTGATAAACAGCTGACTTACAGCAGGTAAATCAACGTTCTTAATATAATGTTTGCTTGTGTTTACTTTGATCACACAACAACTGAGTTTTTATTTATTTATTTATTTATTTCTGCCAGGTGGAGAAGCTGTCGTTGACAGGCTGATGGTTCGGCGGTTCTGATGGGTCCAGATGAACACACAGCAAGAGTCCAGTTCATTAACGTAGTTACAGTTCGGTTCACGTGTTTTAATAGTGTGTTCAGTTTAATTCTCAGTGTTTGTGTTTAAACTTTGGTGCTGAATAAATAAATAAATAAAAAATAAACCTGGTGTCTTCATTTTCACAGCACGTTACGCACTGTTTAAAAAATGTAACGAGTCCAGATAGATACTGTAGTTCAGATAAATTTACATCTCCCACGCCAACATAAATACTGTTTATTATTGTTAAACTGTTATATTTTGCAACGTGACACGTGAAATGTCAGACTGTCCGCGCGTGCGGGCTGCGCGCATGTGGTTGACACAAAAGCTCCACGGGAGATGTTTACATTATCAGCGGGGGGTCAGCGAAAAACTTCCACCTTGAGAGCAGGGTCAGAAAAGTATCGGTGTCATCGAGGGGGGCCAGCAGCGTCGTGTAGGCGATAAGCAAAGTCGCAAAGAGAAAGTAGCGGTTACACTCAAAATATGCGCCGTGTAAACTGGCCCCTAGACAAGCAGCTGGTCACCCAAACCACCAAAATAAAGGGGAAAACCCAAGGCCCTAGGGCAAGCACTCCTTTGCAGCAGCAGCTACCCGGAAACGTAGCTGCATGTCTCCTACATGTCTTTGCGTGAGTGCAGCTACAGTGTGCGCTCTCAGGACATCATCACCTGCAGTGTTCCGTCAGTGAGGACTGAACTTGGAAAAAGGGTCTTCTCCTACTCTGCTCCTGCTTCCTGGAATATCTTACAAAAAGATCTGAAGCTCTCGGCCCTGACCTCTCTAAATGATTTTCAGAATCTGTTGGAATCCTGGCAAAAACCAATGCAGATATGTTCCTGTTTTTGATTTTGTACATCTACCTTATAATGTTGCTAGTTTTTGCTACTTTTTCTTTTGTCTATTGTTTAATGTACTTGTACCATTGCTGTTCATCATTCTTTAGTTTGTAGCAGGTCGCTTTTGTAAATGAACCCTCGAAGCTCAATAAGATTTACCTGACTAAATAAAGGTTGAATGAATGAATGTCCATCCCACCCCAGCAAGGGCAAGAAAAGGTGGACGACCTAACACCCCCACCTTTTCCAACTCTAGTGAAAAGGTGAAAATTGGCAGAAGAGGAAACCTGCCTGTGTTCACGCACTCAGGCAGTTCTCAGTTCAGCAGAAGTGCAGTTTGTTCTGCCCTCTCATGTCCAGAGAGGAGACTGTGAGACAGAAAACACATCACCAAGCACTGAATGTGCATCATGCACTTAAAAGCACTTGCTTAGTAGCTATGTTTACATGCACAATTTTTTTTGACCTGATTGAAATGTTTTCGGCTTAAATAACTCAAATGTATCGTTTACATGGGCACAATCTGTTCATGACGAGCGTTTACATGCGACAAGCTATGTTCTGAACAGAAGTAATGACATGCGTGCAGAGTAGTAAACTCTCCTTAAAAAAACACAGAAGAAGAAGTACTACTTCCAGTTTACTTCCAGGATGAACGTAAACAAACCTGAACACCCAAAATGGACCTGCGACAGGTTTTAATGACAGTGGAGACATTACTGCACTCCCTGACTGAGCTAAAGGTACAGATCATTTGAGCTCTTTCAAAGTTTCTAGTAGAGATATTACGTCCCTCACCGACCAATTTTGCTTCCCCAACATGCTAATATTATTAGCATCTAGCCAGGCGGAAATGAGAAAGTCGCACATGCGCAGTCATGTCAATTTTTCACCATCAGATTAAAACGAACAGATCAAGCATTTACATGTGCACCGTTCGGGTTATGAATCGACAAAACCACCTGTTTCGTTCTGATCACAAATTATTTTGGATCACGCTGAATAAACAAAAATTAACTCGAACAGGGTGTTTACATGATGTGTTTTTATTCAGACTGGCCATTTGATCCAATTACTTATGTCCGTGTAAACATAGCTAGTGTCTGACACTCACCAGTGCCCCAAAATGCCTCATATTGTTCAGGGGGAACAATAAAGAATGCATTTCTGCAGCCAGGTACATTGCTAAGGGCAGAATGCACCCCACAAAATAAACAAACATGAAACTTGTCCACACAAACGAAAGGAAAATAAATAAATAAATAAATAACAGGAAGTCACGGCTGAGTTTAAGGGTTGTGACTAGGGTTGGGCATCGTTTGAATTTGAGCGATTCCGGTTCCGATTCCGATTCTTCGTTTCGATTCCGATTCTTTTCGATTCTCAGTTCCGATTCTTTTTGTAGGCGGGGTTACAAAAAGACATGTCAATTCAATTCAGTTCAGTTTATTTATACTATATAGCTCCAAGTCACAACAGAAGTTGTCTCAGGGCACTGAACAGAAACAATCAAATATAAAAATAATAAGTTAACAGAAACTTTAATAAAATAATGGTAACACTATTTATCTGAGGAGACTACTTTGAGTTTAACTCCATGTTATAAAAAAGCTACAGTAGTTAGCCAGAGTTATTTCAGGATGAAATAATTTGAACTTCTGTTTGAATTTAATGCTATGAACTTTTTCCTTTTTGTTACATTTACTATGAATTTCTCACAGGGCAGATTAGAGCCAACATGGAGGACTCACCAACATATATTATTATTATTATTATTATACATATAATATTGTCCAGTGTCTGATGCTGCAGTCATGTTACTGAGCTCCCACTGATGGGCTAACCTGGTTCCACCACAGCAGCAGGATCCTCAGACAGAACAGCTGGTGGGATGTCCTGGTATCTGCAGCCCTCTCTCCATTTGTTTCTTCATGGACATGGAGCTGTGACATTATGTTGTGCCTCTTGCTCAGCAAAACGCTCCTCCAGTGGAGACTTTCTGGACAGACTGCAGGAAGTTCCTAAACAAACAACAGGTTTATCAGTATTATCAGTAAAAAGAGATTATTAAATCATTTTTAAGACTGAGAATGTATACAATTATTAGCTCTGTTGTTATTGCCTAACTAACCTATTCAATAATTCTTCAAACTGTGACATTCACTCATAATGGAATGAAAGAGAACATAAACAGAAATTATATAATAATGAAAACTAGAGACATTAAAACATTTTAAAAGACACAGAGAACTTTAAATGGATTAAGAATGTTAATAAGTGTTGGATTTGAGTGCAATGTAAGTGCAATCCATGGTTGAATCCACATCTGAAAAGGGATGCAACCTTTTCACAACATATGCTGTAACAGTTCTGTGGCACTCTTCATTCAGTTACACTGACGTTTTTACCTTGGACAGTCACTGGTGAACACTGTGAAGCCATTTCAGGTCGTTTGTCTAAGAAGAAAAAATACAAGCTAACGTTAGCATCGTGTTTGTATTTGAGCTGACTTACCGCTTTAAGCGGAGTATAACTTGTTAGCTGCCTTAATGTTGGTATGAAATGTAGTTTATATATTTACCTGATGGAGCCGAAGAGGTAGCGATTAGCGAAAAGTTCGGCGGAGCGTTTTGCAGACGGACCACTCTGTACTTCCGGTCGGATACGAAGCGAAAATAATCCGGTGGAGCTCGTCAATGACGGGACACTATTTTACTTCTCCACCCTCCTTTGCATGATATAAAATTATTGCAAGTGCTGCACTGACCTGACTGGTCATTTTATTAATTAGTACGCTTTCGACCGCGGAATGCACACTTCCGGTGGATTCTTCTTCGTTGGTTTTCGGCGGCGGCTACTTCCGGTCGGCTAACTAGCAACAGTGTTGCCAGATTGGGCGGTTTACCGCCATTTGGGCGGTTTTCACTCTCTACTTAGTGGCTAAAAATAGCTTCGGGCGGGTGGTGATAATTTGGGCGGATTTGGAGTCAGATCGGCGGTTTCTGAGTTAACTATTAAATGAATTTCAAACAGTCATTCATCATTATTTCATAGCAAAGCTCATCTGACCTTTCTCCATCACTGATTGGCTATTGTCATCTGCCAGGGCGATCCCGACAGAGAACAGATGAGGCAGTTTTAGTGGACACCTTGTTGAGTGGGCTGGTCCGTAGCGGCGGTACGTCAGAGCGGCCGCCATATTGGATGTGGCAGAACTGCCGGTCAACTGATAGAAGGAAACGGACTGAACTTCATAAAGCACCGTTCTACAAAGTGTTTATGCCTGTCATTCACACACACTAATATATTTGGAAAACAAACATGCACCAAAGACAACATTTATAACTTTTAAAGTGATTAATAAAAATGTTTATTCCTTAAATGTTTAGGTTACAGTATAGGTAAACACTAATTTTGAGTGTTTACAACTAATAACGTGTGTAACACTATTACTGTGATGATAAATATAGAAATATTCATTAGTGAACATTTAATATGTCTATAATAATCAGTTCCTGAAATGTGACATGTTGATTTTCTTAATAAAGAGCACCAATGATCACATTTAACTGGTTTTGATCAGTGGCGGGCCGTGCATTTCACACCTAGGCCTTCAGAAGTGCTCCGTCTGAATCAATCCAAGCCTCAATAACTATTTCATGGCTATAAACTTCTACTACAGGTACAGCTGCGACACACATAAAAAAGCATCAAAAATAACCTGATAAAACTGCAATATTATTTAGGAATATAGCAACATTTTACTCACCAAAAATCCTGATTATTTGTTATTACACTGTCTTTAATATTATTTATTAATTGATAATAAATATTTAATATCCCCAGGTAATAATTTGAGGTCACAGCTTCTGTTATG
>JBBPBX010008856.1:22988-38885 GCA_038048925.1 Garcialebias charrua
ACTTACTACTTGTACTACTAACCCTACTTTGCGGTTTTTCACTTATCACTGCAGGGTACAGATACCCCGCGATAAACGAGGGACTACAGTACTAGTACACCAAATTTTAGCTCAATGTTTGAAATTGTTGTTGTTAGCTAAAGTTGATTAGCTATGGCAACCATCTTACAAAAGTGTCTGTTCAAAAATTCAAGATGGCGGCGCGTGCAAACGCCGTGGCTTCTCTCTCTCTCTCCCGACAACACTGTGTTTTCATCTGTTCTGTCCTGCATGCCGCAATGTGCCGGCACGTCTTCGTCATGTCTACGTGTTCAAGAAAGCAAGTATAGCCGTGAGTTCCTGCTTGATGTCGGAAAAACCGCTCATTTGGAAATAAACAGCGAGCTCGAGGAGAAGCTAGGTGCCTGCGGCCTGCTCTGGAAGCCAGCACCGAGCCTCCCTTCATCGCACCCGCAGTGGAAGCACCACAAGCGGCGTGACAGGAAGCAGAATCGGGGTAAACGCGGAGGTATCGGAGCTAGGCTAGCAGCTAGCCCACACAAGCCGGCTATTCCATCCATGGTTTTGGCTAACGTACGCTCCTTGGACAACAAATTGGATTATATACGCCTGCTACGAACGACACAAAAGACTGTGAGAGACTGTTGTGTGTTTGTATTCACGGAAACGTGGCTTAAAGACAACGTTCCGGACCATGCTATACAGCTTGAGCGGCTAACATGCTACAGAGCGGACCGTGCTCTCATCGAGGGAGGTAAGAGGGGGGCTCTGTGTTTACATCAACAACGCATGGTGTCTGGATGCTGCTGTGGTCTACAAACACTGCTCACCTTTAGTGGAGTTTATGACTATTAAATGCAGACCGTTCTATTTACCGAGGGAATTTACAGCTGTTATGATTGTTGCTGTATATATTCCTCCGAGCTCCAGCTGCAAAGTTAGAGGCACTGAATGAACTATATCTGCACATCAGTGAGCAGCAAACAGCACACCCTGATGCTTTCCTCATCATGGCTGGTGATTTCAACCAAGCAGATTTAAAGAGTGTATTTCCAAAAGCATACAAAAACATAAACTTTGCAACAAGAGGAAACAACACACTGGACCAAGTTTACACCACCATGAAAGCAGCTTACAAGGCCCTCCTCAACATCGGTGCTTCTGACCATATCTGTGCTATGCTAAAGCCAGCTTACAGACCACTGGTGAAAGTCACAAAACCAGTTCGCAAGCAGATACAAGTGTGGCCAGAGGGGTCTTCAGAGGCACTCCAGGACTGTTTTGACACCACAGATTGGAGTATGTTCAAAGAAGCTGCTACCACAAACAACAACACATGTCTCCAGGAGTACTCAGACACTGTATGTTCATACATCACCAAGTGCATTGATGATGTAACCAACCTCAAAACCATCACTGTTCGGGCAAATCAGAAGCCATGGCTGACAGCAGAGGTTTACAGACTCCTGAGAGCCAGGAATGCTGCCTTCACAGCGGGAGATCAGGTGGGCCTGAGGACAGCCAGAAACAACCTGGCCCGGGGCATCAGAAAGGCCAAGAAGCAGTATTCCAGGAAAATAGCTCACCGCTTCAAGGACAGCAAGGATACACGGAGTCTGTGGCAGGGAATACAGACCATCACAAACTACAAACCATCCCCACAGACCTGTGACAACACAACCTCTACGCTGAATGAACTGAATGACTTCTTTGCTCGGATTGAGGCATGTAACAGCACACCTGCACAAAAACTCACCCCCTCTCCCGATGACCAGGTGCTGGTGCTGTCCTCAGACAGCGTGAGGCGATCATTCATCAAGATCAACGCCCGAAAAGCTTCTGGTCCTGACAACATACCTGGTCATGTGCTGAAGGACTGTGCAGGAGAACTCGCAGCGGTCTTCACGGACATCTTTAACATCTCGCTGAGTCAGGCCATCGTCCCCACCTGTTTCAAAGCCACCACCATCATCCCTGTCCCAAAGAAGGCAACGCCCTCCTGCCTCAATGACTATCGTCCAGTAGCACTCACCCCCATCCTGATGAAGTGCTTCGAACGGCTAGTCATGAAAAGCATCACATCTGTCCTCCCTGCCTCCCTGGATCCCTTCCAATTTGCATATCGGCCTAATCGCTCAACCGACGATGCCATCTCCTCTGCCCTCCACACAGCTCTCACACATCTGGACACGAAAGACTCCTATGTCAGAATGCTGTTCATCGACTTCAGCTCAGCATTCAACACCATCATCCCCCAACAGCTCATCCTTAAACTGGACAGTCTGGGGCTGAACACCTCAATGTGTAACTGGCTGCTAGACTTCCTGACCGGGAGACCACAGGCAGTACGGGTCGGGAATAACACATCCAGCACCATCACATTGAATACAGGAGCCCCACAAGGATGTGTGCTGAGCCCCCTTCTATTCACCCTGCTAACACACGACTGCACACCATCATACAGCTCCAACCACTTCATCAAGTTTGCGGACGACACAACAGTGGTGGGTCTCATCAGCAACAACGATGAGACGGACTACAGGAACGAGGTGAGCCGCCTGGCCTTGTGGTGCGGACACAACAATCTCACTCTCAACGTGGAGAAGACAAAGGAGATTGTTGTGGACTTCAGGAAGAGGGATGCCCAACATGCCCCTCTGACCATCAACAGCACCACAGTGGAGAGAGTGGACAGCACCAAGTTCCTGGGAGTGCACGTCTCAGAGGACCTGTCCTGGAGCAGGAACACTGCATCACTGGTCAAGAAGGCTCACCAGCGCCTCTACTTTCTCCGCAAGCTGAAAAGGGCTGGAGCTTCAACCCCCATCATGTGCACCTTCTACAGAGGTGCCATAGAAAGTGTCCTGACCAGCTGCATCACTGTGTGGTTTGGTGCATGTACTGCATCCTGCCGCAAGAGCCTCCAGCGCATCGTGAGAGCAGCTGAGAAGATTGTCGGCACCTCCTTCCCCTCACTACAGGACTTACACAGCAACCGCCTCACTCGGAAAGCTCTCTGCATGGCAGGTGATCCCACACACCCACTACACAGCTGCTTCAGCCTGTTGCCTTCAGGGAGGAGACTGAGGAGTCTCCAGGCTCGAACCAGCAGACTAAATGACAGCTCTGTTCATCAGGCAGTCAGGATGCTTAACTCTCTGCCTGCTCTGCCCTCCCTCCCACTTGTACTGCCTTAATCACAAAAAACTTTCACACATTACCACACAACACAAAGATTTTAACACTGGACTCTGTGTCATCAAAACGGGTTATTCACTCAACTCACGGTCATGTGCTCATTCAGTTTTCACTACTTCTTATATTCGCACTAATGTTTGCATTACATTACTGCCTACAGCAGTGGTGGGCAAATGAACGCTAGGTAGCGCTAAAGCGCTAATCCGCTTACAGTGGACCTAAACTTTTTGTCAGCGTTTTTGTGAATTGACTAACTTTTATAATTCATAAGCGGATTTGTGCTATTTTTATTTAAAATGCAGTACCGCTAATAACTAATTATCTATCAGTAAAAACCAATAAACTTATTTACAAGCTCTTATGCTGCTTGTTTTACCTTTTTCCCCACCGTAAACAGCAGAGAGGAGGAAGGGTGTGAGGGGGAGGGGGGCAGAGCTGAGAACAGACTCGGATCTACCATGTAGGTAAATGCCTGGGGGTCCCATTTCAGCAGTGGCCCCGGCCCCGCCTCGCCCCGTGCAGTCACCTACATCACTAACATTGATCCTGCTTGTTAATGTACATTTAACATAAAAATAATTATAGTTACGATGAAAACGATCATTAAATACGCAATTAAAAAAACGGTCGATTTCTTTATCCCCCTACTAAAAATGGACTATTCCATCTTGACATCTTCCGGGTCACTCAGAGGTGAACTCGGGGGCTAATTCTGTGGCTACTGTTTGTGCTGGGTACTTGGATAAATCCGTAGAGAACCCCGCTGTTTCAAGCCAAATTAACGCGGCCGGAGGATTTTATTGTGTGTTTTGTGTCGACCATTTGACGGTGAGTCGTTATTTTTATGTATTTTAGTTACTTTTCATTAAATCTGTTGACTACCTATAGACGCTAACTCTGTGTCTGCCTGTTGGTAGTGCTGGGTTACTAATGGATAAATCCGTAGAGAACCCCGCTGTTTCAAGCCAAATTAACGTGGCCGGATGATTTTATTGTGTGTTTTGTGTCGACCATTCGACGGCGAGTCGTTAGTTTCATGTATTTGGGTTACTTTTATGTATAAATGCGGTGGCGACACACCCGTGTATTTGAGATTTAAACGTGGTTTTAGGGATTAAAAGATCATTCTATTTTTTGTTAATTTCGTGGCCGAATAGAATATATGTACGTAAAGTATTAAATAAATCCTTTGATTTTTGTAATTTCATCCTTTTAGGATCATTTTTGTTACTTTTCAGTTGGCAGTGTAGTGCAAATATTGATAACGCTGCCGGCTATATATAAATATATATATATAATATAGAAATATATAAATAGCGGATTAGATTAGCTTCCCCTAATTTTCATAAGACATTTGTGCTTTTGAAATTGTGGACCTAAAAAAATTAATAAGCGTTTTAGAAATTGTGGAACTAATTTTTTAATTAGCGTTGCCCAGCTTTGGCCTACAGTCATACTAATGTTTACATTCACTGTTTACATTTATTACTACTGTTTTCATTCAATACTACTGTTTACATTTATTACTACTGTTTACATTTACACTACTTTTTATATCTACACTACTGCTGATATATATATATATATATATATTTTTTTACTAGCCTTATTGCATATGCCACTTTACCTCTATACCAATATCAACTACCTCATACATATACTGTGTACATAAACTTCATATGCTGCTTTGTCACTCTATTACAAATGTCAATGCCAGAACTTTCATTTTATTTTATAGATATACTTTTTACACTTTTATACTACTATGCAAAAAACTCAGGACAGTATTACACTTTTGTTATTTCATTTTATGCTTATGTTTATTAAATGTTTAGTGTTTTAGTGTTGGTGTAACTTTTCATACTTTCATACTACTACTATGCAAAAACTACTATGCAAAAACTCAGGACAGTATTACACTTTTATTATTTCATTTTATGCTTATGTTTATTAAATGTTTTAGTGTTTTAGTGTTTAAATGTTTACTGTTGCACCGAGGGACAGAGAGAAATGCAATTTCAATCCTGTGTATGTCCTGTACATATTGCAGTTTTGACAATAAAGTTGACTTTGACTTTGACTTTTGACTTTGACTTAAATTGGATTGACTCCAAAAGTTAATCAGCTGTAGATATATAATAAAATCTCTTGGGTGGTCCACGAGATATTTTGCTAACAGACAGACAAACACACAGACAGAGGTAAGTCAAATCTCCTCTTGTTTTAAATCTCACTTGTGTGTTTGTTCGTTAAGGACAGCTGCTTCAATACGCCGTGGTTCTTTCACACAGCCAAGAAGACTCCCATCTCAAGACGACGCTGATTTTTGAAAGTTCTTGAGAAAAGAGTTAAAATTTAAAGACTTGAATTTTCTCAGTCCGGTGACAGCTGCATGGATCTGCAGAAAACAGGAGATATTGCTCTCTTGGATGAAAATTTCACCATCCAGCGCCGCTCTCCCCGCTCTGCTGTTTCCAAGCAACACGTCCAATCATGACTCAATTACAGCGTTGTACCGTTCCTAGAACTGCAAATGAGCCATTGGCTGCCATGAATGCATTAATTGACAGTTGAGATTCTTTGCAGGCCCAACAGGTTGAGGGGGAGAGTTATTTACCACCGCTCGGACGTTGAATTTTAATGGTCAGCGCCATGTGACATTTTCCAAAGTAAATATCCCCAAGTAAGGGAGGGGAGTTTATTTACTGACCGCGAACGCTGAATTATTCTACAGATGTGTGAAGGCTACAGTCCAGTCAAATTAAGCTTGCAATCAAAACACTTTAGAATAAAAACAGTGAAAATGCTTTTGTTAAAGGTAAAAATTGTGAGTGGATCCTAGCTGCTTCAGGATTAGGAGAGTAAATTTGTCTGAAACGTTCAAGCCTTGGCGTTCAACAGCATGTTTTTTATTTTATTTAATAAAGTGGTTTCTGAGTGTTTGCAGCAAAGCAGACTGTAGAGAAACACTGAGCTCATCGTGCATAAGACTGTAGTCAAAATCTGTCCAACTCGCTTTTTTTTAGTGTAGGAAAAATAAAGTAATTAATAAAAATAGCTCAGCTGCCATATTTCATACCCCAAGACAGTTTTGAACCCAATGTGAATTTTTATTTATTTATTTACAAAATATATGTATGTATTAAAATTTATTATATTTATTTTATTTTCCAAATTTGATGATATGAGAAGCTAATTTTATTATAAAACTAAAATCAAAGGGCTATCATGGCAGGAAAACTTACAGCAAAATTCAAGCGGGCACAAAGGAGATAAGAAAGCCAAAACGCTCTTTCAAAAAACTGTTCACAAAATGGCTGTACAGACCAGTCTGCCGTAATGCTCCCGGTCATTTAAAAATCACTGATAGATGCCTATAACAAAACCCACTTGTGTTGATGTGGGGCACAATATATTAAATGATTGATGGACGTCTCACTCATGTTTTGTTCAAAGCGTAACTAAATAACTCGGTTTAACAAATCTCTGTAGTTATTTTTATTCTTTTAAACCTAAAACAAAATACTGGTATTTATGGTTTAACATCAATCTTCCCTTAGTAATAAATACGATTGTTGTTTAATCCTACTTCAGGGTAGCCTGGTTAAAACCACATAGTACAAAGCGAAGTGAAGGACAAGGGTCTGGTTTTAACCAGGCTAACTTCAGGGTGGCTTACATTTCACTTGTTGACTGTTTTGCCTCTGTTACTACCTCGTTTGACGGCACAAAGGTGCACCACTGGTGAATTGGCTTCAACATCCCTTGCGTCCTTGGTCTATCTAGAAATCACAACAAAGTATTGTGTCTTGTAAAGGAGTCTAAGTAACGGTTAACGGGGGTGAGTAGTGGAAACGGGGATTAAAAAGGCTGGGGATATTGAGGAGTAGGTGCAGCTGAGACTAATGGAAACGGTGAGCAGTTGAGGTAAGAACATGGTTCTGCTAATCCGCTAGCTAACAAACGACAGAAACAAATTGTGTAACAGACTGCAAGTGACAAAACTGTTAGCTAGCTAGTTAGCACTGAGCTAATTTCTAGCAGCTAGCAACAAATTTTGAGAACAAATTCATTGGCAGATCGCTAGAAACAAAGTTACTAGCTAGCTAACTAGTTAACATCCAGCTAGCTAGTAAATAATATAATTTTTTTAAAAGTGACTGGGCTTTTTTTTCTTATTTTTGGAAAGCCCTATTTACACGAGAACAAAATGGTTTGGTATGGTATTGCTTTTTTCTATGTTTATTGGGGGTAATAAACAAAGACTGAAGAGTCCTTTGGATGAAGGGCGAAATGTTTCAACAAAAAGAAGAAACTATCCAGATGACCTGACTTAACTTTGTTTGATTTTTTTTACCTGGATTATTGAGCATGAACTTTGATGTTAACACTGTTATATATATTTGATTCATACGTTTGGTGTAAATGGGTGTGAAGTTGGGTAACTGGTAACGTTTGCTACTGTAATTTCTAATATATCCAGGTAAAAAAGCTTCTTGGCCAAGTTGTCACAGCGCTAGAACATCTCAAGTTTTGGAGCATTTTTACGCCACTTTGAGTCAGAATTTAACGGCTAAATAATCAAACTGAAACACATTCTATTGAAGGCCAGGTACAAGACTGAGAATTAGGGAAGAAGCAGCCAAAGACCATTGAAATGTTGAAGAGCAATTGGTCAGGCCTACTTTAACAGACTACAAGAAAAGTCTGACCCTTGGAAGAAGGAAATAAATAAATGAGGGATGACTCAAGATTTTTCCACAGTACTATACTTGTTGAATTATTAATACCATATTGGTGGACCTGTAGCGTATTTCTACATCAACTCTGCATTCAAGGTCTAAATGGAAATGATAAAAGTCTTCATTACTCCTGTAATGAACAGTTTTTTCACAGAGTAAGAGCACCGTCATTCAAATGATAAACAAATCTGTGTTGACGGAGGACAAAACAAACGCAGATATGCAAAGTACGTAAAGACTGTGAACTTTACAAATGCCCAGGAAAAAGTGTGTTGCAACACCTCGCTTGGCTTTCCTGAATTTGGCTGCGAGTGCACTGCCCACAAACGTGGCGCACCGCACATAAATGACTGTACTTTTTTAGAACTGTACAGTCGCGAGTTCATTTGTATTTATCGAAAGCGGACGATGAAAACTCTCAGTCCGCAGAAAGCGACACTCAGACAAATTTACGACCGTGTCCCGCGGGGTTTATGCTGATAATTCATGACGCACCATATCGCGGTCTGAGGACATAAACATTGTGTATAAGAGCGGAGCTGCTTTCTATATCTGTATTCTGGTTCTGTTCTCCCTGAATAATTCAGCTTTCCCCGCTGGAGCAGTTCACAGCTAATTAACAAAGAAGTGTGATGCCAGGGCAGGCGAGTGGATGTGACACAGGCCTTGTGAGTGATTCAGCCGATGCATGAGGCAAGGGACTGATCCATCTTGGATTTATTGACAGAGTGCTGCTCCACCAGCGCCCAAATCACTGACACATCAAGAGCTGATTAATTAGAGCTTGGGGGTGTGGGGGTGGTTAGAACTCTGCAGATTAGTTAACGAAAGTGCATGAACTCACCTCTCAGTCATGACGCTGGAATTTTCCACAAGGTGCTTAGAAGCGCAGACGTCGTATACGTCCAAAGTTCTGTTCATTTGTCTTGTTAGCAAACTATCTCATGAACCACTGTACAGATTTTAATGAAACTCCCCGAAAGTAATCAATGGATCTTCATCTGATTCAAAATGGTTGCCACAGATAATCAAACTTATCCAACACATCGATGACTTTAACTCTGCCAGATCTACAGATATATTGAGCTAAACTTTGGGGTGGTAACAGCTGAGAGTGATTCCCAACGCACACTCCACACATCATTAACTATTTAGAGTCAGCAGTATTGGTCAGCAAAATAGTTCATGAGCCTTTGGACAGATTTTAGTGAAACTCTCAGAAAGTTACCATTGGATGTACTTCTACAACTCAATAATGTCTGGAGTCAACCCAATTCAAAACGGTCACCAAAGTCTATTGACCCTAGCCAATGGAGAAAGTGGTTATAACCTAGTCCATTTCACTGATATCGAGCTAATGTTTGGCGTGGTAGTAGCTAAGCGTCATTCACCACGCATTGTCTTAGTGCTACCACATCTCCTGAGGTCTGATAACACCCCAGGAGCTCATTTACAAGATTTGACCAAAATGTAACAAAGTTAAATCAGGTCCTCTGGACGGTTTCTTTTTGTTGAAATGTTTCGTCTTTCATCCAAAAGACTTCATCAGTCTGAGGAGCTACAACAAACCTACTCTTATAAATAGCGGGTCAACCAGTTTGATGGTGCTCAGGTGGTTTCTGTAGTCCGCCTTCTCCCCCACCAGCTCGTTTGGGGCAGTCATGACCAAAGTGGTTGAAAATTATTATTGAGCATGAATCAGAATATTTGACCAAAATGTTTGTCATCTTTCAACATGAGCTGATCTTATTTTAAGACTCTGGTATTATGTGGTAAATGAACTGTGCTTGTATAACGCCTTTCTATCTAATTATGATACTCAAAGCACTTTACAACACAATCTGTGCCCTCATTTATCCATTCATACAGCACTCTACTAGGTCACTGCAAAGCTAATCTGAATCTGTAGAGACTAATCAGTGCTTAAGATCACGTTCATACACCGATGGGACACACATCGTAGGCAATGAGGAGTTCAGCGTCTTGCCCAGGGACACTTCAACATGTTACTGCTAGTGGAATCGAACCCCCAACTATCCCAATGGAGGACGACTGCTCTAACTTCTCAGCCATAGCCGCCCCATTATAAGCAGCGGGAAACATGCATTTCTTCAAGGAATGCTCTTTACCATAGAAGACGCGGCACAAGGGTCTATATGCCCAATGTCTTGTTTTACATGTTTAGGCTTGCCAGCAGGGAGACCTCTGTTTGACTTTACTGCTCCACTGTCAGCTCATTCCAAGCTTACAGCAAACACTCGCTACAGCGGTCTGATCAAATCACGCTCACTCTGCAGTCACTTTCAGTTAGCTGTGTTGCCGGGACGATAAGTACATTGCAACAGCTGTTAGGGTGTCTGAATCTCCGTGAAGGCCAAATTCTCCATATGTTGACCCGAGGCATCGGAGGAAGTTAAAAGTTGCTGATAAGAAAAGGAGAAGTGGAGATATGAACAGAGATCTTCATTTGAAAGAATGTGCATAACATCTGTTACAAACTGAGGGAATGTGAGGGGGACCTGGCAGCTGCATCTTAAAAGGATTATTGGTCCATCTTGAAAGGAACACAATCTCAAGCATCATTGCGAGGTCTTGCGCAGTCGGGTGCTCAGAATATGTGTTGGGGATTAATCTCATCTACAAAAACATTGTTTTTTCTGAACATGCGTAAAATGGACACAGTTTAGGGGTAGAGGTAGGGCATCTGAAAGTCATGGTTCGACTCCCGCCATGCCCACATGTTGTGGTGTCCTTGAGCAACACACCTAACCCCTAATTTCTCCCCGAATGCTTACATAGCTGCCCACTGCTCCGCCTGGGTGTATCCCATGTGTAATGGGTAAATGCAGAGAACTAAATTCACCATTGTACTGTATGGGAGCATACACAGCACTTTACTTTACTTTAACCATTTGTTTTTACACTGGTTAAGATCAGTTTGTCAAACTTTATGTCTCACAAGTTATTCAGACTTTACCAGTGTTTCCCCTAGGTTACTTAATTGTCTTGGCAGGGCGCTCATCTCTTCCTTGATTTTATTTTTTTTATCAAGGGGGGTGGACGGAGACATGTCCGTGCTGCGCACTGTTTGGGGATTGGAGACGTCTCAGCATGAGGGAAATGGAACGCTATCCCTGTAGCTTTTTAGCTAACCCATATTTATTGCACGCTGTTAGCTTAGCGTTATGTCAGTGCTGGCAGTTGGGGCGGGGGGACTCCGTAGATGACGGGCAGGGTGCGCTCTGCTTGTAACACTGCATACACAGATTGTTGAACTAGAGATTGACCAATAAGAGCTTCTATAGGTTGATTCAAAAGACTTTTTGTTTAGAAATAAGGGCAGCGGTTGGGTAATTTATGAAACCGTCTGAAAATGCAAAAATATGATAATAAGAAGAAACTAATGTGAAGAAATATTGCCCAAGACTTAAAAATGGGTGCAGGATAGTAAATAGTAGGAATAGCATGTATTTCAGAACCAATTAGCCTTCCTCCTGTAATAAACGATTATGGGTACTCCGATTTCCTCCCACAGACCAAAAACATGCATGTTAGTCTGATTGGTAACTTTAAGGGAAGTCTGAGATTGTCATCATTGTATGCAAGTATATATTTGTTCTCTGCATTTACCCATCACACATGAGATACACCCAGGTGGAGCAGTGGGCAGCTTTGTAAGTGCCTGGGGAGCAATTAGGGATCAGGTGATACCACGACATGTGGGAATGACCTTTCTGGTCCCAAGTCGGCTGCCCTACCTCAAGATTAACTTCGATTAACTTGTCCCTAAGTGAGAACGTGAATGGTTGTTTGTCTCAATGTGTTGCCATGATGGACTTGCAACTTGTCTAGGTCGTCCCCCGTCTCTCGCACATTGACTGCCGGACATGGGCACCAAGGACCCAGAAAGGAAGAAGCAGGTCAAGATAATGGATGGATAGATGGTTTGTAACAAGTCCAATTCAGAGGGTACCTGAAGTATTTGTTGTTGTTGTTGTTGTTGTTGTTGTTGTTGTTGTTGTTGTTGTTGTTGTTTTATCATTGGTTTGCACACACATAAACATAAGCAGTGGCTCTAAGTTCTTCATCATTATTATTATTATTATTATTCAAAAAAATGTTGTAGATTACATGGGGCCAAAAACAAACAAGTTAACAAAAAACAATTTAGTAAACCTTCCCTGATTAAAAATCAACACTATAGACTCATGAGAAAAAAGTCTGTCTTACCATTGAACTATTGTAACTTTAGGTATTATGTATGTGTTTCCTTTTGTCCCAGAGCATTATAATCAACTGAAATGTTTGTGCACATTTATGTCCGCATCACATTTAAAGATGTGTTTCCAATCTGTCACTTTGTTTTTACTTTCAGAATCATTCCCTCCCCTCCATGTATGATATTGTCCTTGCTGGCTAATTAAATGATCATTTATAAGAACATTACAGTGCGAGTGTCCTTCAGGTTTATCACCGGAAGAGCATGCACATGCATGCATGGGAACTATTAAATTTGGATTACTCTCATTAGCAGGTGAGTGGCTAATGCATTCCCCTGGCTGTATTTTATTTATTTATTTTTATCTCTACAGTCACATTAGAGGTTGAGCGGGACTCTCCAAATTAACATAATAGAAAGACATTCTGAGCAAATAAATGTCTACTTTAGTGGCTACATAATTGTCTGAATGTATGCAGACAACCTGCGCTATGAGCCGTTGTGCATGCCTGAACAAACATAGCTGAGACTCTGTGGGGGAGTTCTATAGGAGAGCTCACGGACCCGACCTGTTAAGAATGAGACTAATGAAAGGCTACAATCCATCGTCCAACTGAGCCACAACAGTCAGGTGGGAGGGAGGTTGCTCCAGACATCCAGGTTTCTTTGCTTTAACTTTAAATCTTTTTCTGAAGAAAAAAAAGGTTTGATTTTTCAGGTCTGATGCAGCTAGAGCAACAGAGAAAATCAAATGAGACCAACCAAACTCTTGTTGAGGAACCTGCAAGCAAGAGAAGAGGTCCAGTGTCCGAGTTAATGTATCGACTGACATTGGCCTATGACTTGGACCAAGCTTTATATTTTGTTCCCCTTTTATGTCCGAGTTTGACACCACTTCCTAAAATATAAGAGTTGGTATATTTGCTGAAATAATATTTGAAACGATACATAAATTATAAAGTCAAACATGATGGAAAGATATGAGTACATGTACAAAGAAGCTATAGAAGCCAGTGAATTTGGTTGCCAGGGAGATTCCCGCCTTTTTTGTAGTGGGGTAGGTAAGTCCATGGTATTCAAAACGCCGCTACTGGTGTATGAATGTGTGTATGAATGGGTGGTTGGTTGGTATTGTAAAGCGCTTTGTGGCTCCTCACAGGGGGCTGGAAAGCGCTATGTAAATAAGCTAGCTCCATTTACCACTTACCATTTATTCAGTTAGAGTGAAAAATGCCATACCATACCAATTTATTTATAAAGCACTTTAAACAGTGACAATGCACACCAAAGTGCTGTACAGGGACAGACAGACAAGCACACAGCAACAGGTTACATAACTTAAAGCTCCACTGACATGTTCTTTTAACTTTTCAAAAAAATGGCACAACATATATAAATATTAAGATAGACCTCTGACCGTTTTTGCTAAAATAATGTTAAATGAATGACAATTTCTCTCAAAATAGTTTAAAATTAGCGCCGTTTTTTTAGACCGTAAATCCGGATCTTCCGGTCACGTGTCAGCATTCCTGTTTGTGACGTCACGTCCGATACTGAACTCTGCTCAAACGACAAAAATATAGACGCATCCGTCGAATTTAGCCATTTAAAACTACATTATAGCGAAGCCAAATCGCTATAATGTAGTTTTAAATGGCTAAATTCGACGGATGCGTCTATATTTTTGTCGTTTGAGCAGAGTTCAGTATCGGACGTGACGTCACAAACAGGAATGCTGACACGTGACCGGAAGATCCGGATTTACGGTCTAAAAAAACGGCGCTAATTTTAAACTATTTTGAGAGAAATTGTCATTCATTTAACATTATTTTAGCAAAAACGGTCAGAGGTCTATCTTAATATTTATATATGTTGTGCCATTTTTTGAAAAGTTAAAAGAACATGTCAGTGGAGCTTTAAATACTGTATTAAGTATGGAAACGGTTACCAGTGTCTCTTTCAGCTGGACGTAAAGCTCCATATGGCCATGACTTTTGGCAACCTCGGCGGGAGTCTGTCCGTGGCGACTGGCTGTGTGCAGAGCCCGCTCAGCACCGGGACACTGTAGAAGCAGGCCAGAGAAGCATCTGAGTCCGTATTGAGCAGCAAAGTGAAGGAGTGAGGGCACGTCTGCATGGTGGAGCTCTGTTGGGAACATTTACTTTGGTCAGGTGCAAAAAAAGCATTTTCTAACAGATCCAAGTCATGCCTTAAAGGATCCCCGACTAGTTGAAACAATAGAACTTATTTATTAAACAGTTAATTCAGCTGCAAAAACGAGACCAGAAAAATACTGTAGGTTGTTTGGAGTTTACAAATTTCTAAAAGTTAATGACACACGGACGTTGCCATTTTGATTATGCTGCAATGCATTCTGAGTAAAGGATGTAGACGGGTTGCTCCGGTGCAAGATCCATTTTGCTAGATTGTTCATTTTGGACTTTCAGTTTGAACCAGAGCACATTGACAGAGACAAGAATACAGATGTGACTCAGCTTTCACGTTAGCTCCAGAGCTAATATATATGACGCTAACTCCAGAGCCTCCAGAGCTGAATATGGCATTAGCTCTGTAACTAATATATATTATGCTAGCTCCGGGATTTACAGGTAGTCCCCGATTTACGAGCGTCTGGACGTACGAGCACGAGGATCCGACTTTACGAGGTTATCATATTTAATAAAAATATGAAAAAAAATTGTGTTTAAATGTTCTTAATTTCATGTGTACAGCACTTTGTTGCAGCTGTGGTTGTTTTGAATGGCTTTATAAATAAAGTATAATTGTTATTTTTATGTTTTATTTCAATTTTTAGCGTATTAACGATCGCTTCCAACGCGCATCCGGCAGACGTAAAACGAGCGGATCGCGGCCGCCTGACCATGCAACGAGCGGAGCTAAGCGGGTGGGGATTAGACATGCTGGCGAAGAGACATTCTGCGGCCAGGAGCTGCTAGCTTTTGAGGACCATGCGTCCGATCAGAGGTTGCCTCATACGGATAAAATAGCTGGAAACACTCGGTGAACTTTGTGGATGTGTCTGGACTGGAGCAGCAGCAGCAGATCGCTCAGCGATCGCTCTTAGAGTGCCGCGCGACAACATTAGCTCATGGGCTAAGCTAAGGCTAGGCTAAATGCTAAGCGGACCCGACCAGAACCAAACCGAACCGACGGCCGGCGACGGGAGCTCGCCTCAATGTCTGGGAGCTCGCCTAAGATGTCGGATGGACACCAGCTAATGTGGAGAAGCAGCTCCGACAGCCTTTTTTGGATGTGCTACACGCTAACGAGCGCCAACGAGAGCAGGCCTAATCTGGTGGGGGCTAACAACAGGTAACGTGGGCAGCTTGTTTGGATGAATGAACACCGCAGAGAAACAGCTTTCGGTAAGTTTATTAAATATTTTTCTGGCTCCAAATGTATGAAGTTAGCGTACTAACAGTCCTTCCTTTAAACAGTTTGGACTGCGTGGTGTTGCAGAAAGCTGGGGACCTCGTACGTAATGCGGCAGAGCTAAGAGATGAGAGAAGCTGCGCTCAAAGTAAGAAATTAAATTTTTATACATGTACGGACTTACGAGATTTTCATCTTACGAGAACCTCGTAGTAACGGAACTCGCTCGTAAGACGGGGACATACTGTATATATATACATACATACATACAGGTAGTCCTCGACTTACGGCAATCCGAATTAAAAGAACGTATCAAATTACTAAAAATATTAAATAAATAAAAAA